>PVJS01015850.1:0-38278 GCA_004027185.1 Glis glis | reverse complement strand
ACTTTATTTTGAAACCGGGTCTCACGAAGTTGCGGAGGGCCTTACTAAGTAGAGAGAGAGAGACAGAGAGAGAGAGTGAGAGAGACAGCGAGAGAGCTGAGGCTGGCCCCGAACCCGGATCCTCCGGTCTCCGCCTCCCAAAGTACTGGGATTACAAGCGTGCGCCACCACGCCCGGCAATACCTAGCAATATTTTTAACAACATGAAAGAATGAATGGCTTCCGCCAATGGTCAGGAAGTGACAGGCTGTCCACTCTCATCACTTCTATCTAGACTGCTCAAAGCAAGCACACTGGTGCACACCTGGAGTCCCATCTACTAGAGAGGCTGAGGCAAGAGGATTGCTAGATCCTAGAAGTTTAGGGCTAGCCTGGGCAACATAGGGAGACTCCATCTTTTAAAACAAATAAACAAATAGTATGTTCATTGTGTGAATAGATTATATTTATTTAGCCATTCATCAATGATAAAAATTTGGTCTGTTTCCAGTTTGGGGCTATAATCATTTGTCTAATATTTTGGAAGAACATATGTTTTAATTTTTCTTAGGTTGTAGTTAGCAGTTCAAGTTTGGGGTTATATGGTAAATCTATGTTTAAACATTTGAGGAACTGCCAAATCGTTTTTCAATGTTTTTTTGTCTTACTTTCCAATTTTCTTCCAGGCTTGCCAGCACTCTTAACATCTTTTTTATTATAGCCATGTTAGTGGGTGTGAAATGGAATCTTATTGTAGTTTTTATTTGTACTTTCTTAATGGCCAATGATGTTAAGCATCTATTTATGCACTTACTTATCATATGTGCATCTTGTTTGAAGAAATGTCTCTCCAGATCCTTTACCTGTATTTCAATTGGAATATTTACCTGTTTATTATTGAATTGTAGGAATTCTTTATATATTGTTATATTTTCTCATATATTCTGGATTCAAGTCCCTTATTGCAATTATTATTTGCAAATATTTTCTCCTAACTTTTTTCATCTTTCACTTTATTAAGGCATCATGTGCAGTATAAATTTTTTTAGCATGCACAAAGTCCAATTATTCTGTTTTTTTCTATTATTACTTTTGCTGTTATATTTAAGAAATAATCCTAACTCAGGATAATGAATATTTATTCTTGTTTTCCTCTGAGTGTTGATGAATGAGTGAATAACAATTCGAGTCAAGATATAGTAAATAGTTGAAGAATAAGGGGTTAGTGGTTGTACAGTAACTGAGTAGAAGTAGTTGTAAGACTCATCAGTAGTATGAGTCTGAGAAAAAAAATGAATCAAAGAAAGGCCCAAAGGAAAATCCAAATAAAATTAAAACATATGAATATAAATATATATTAGAAGAGAATTATCACCACATTTTGGCCTACTTCAATATTTAAAATTAGTGGTAACAGCATTAAGAGAGTATTTATCTTTTTTTTTTGCAGTACTGGGGATGGAACCCAGGGGCATTCTACCTCCGAGCTACACCCCCAGCCCTATTTTTTATTCTTTATTTTGAAACAGGGTCTCACTAAGTTGCGGAGGGCCTCACTAAGTAACTGAGGCTGGCCGCGAACCCAGATCCTCTGGTCTCAGCCTCCCAAGTACTGGGATTACAAGCATGCGCCACCACGCCCAACTAGTAACAGAGTATTTAATTTATTTTAAAATAATTGTTTAACCTAATTTGGATGAAGAAAACAATTGATAAATATAATCTACTTATCAACTGGTCCTTGGTACATAAAATTGTGCTTATAGTATCTAAAATATTTAGGGGAAATAGAATATAATGGTTAATTAACAAGTACCAAATAAAACTGACTTATGTAATTATTTTTCCCTAAAGATTCTTTTATGGTTCAGTTGAACATATTGGCCAGTTGCTTTGCAATCTGAAGAATGGAACTAAAACCAACTAATTGGTCTCAGAAATAGAGACCTCTAATTAACTGATATTGCTATTATTGTTTTATTCTTTTGAGGTCTTTAGACAAGAAAGAAAAAAATCCCTAGGAATAAGAACATTTCTAATATTTTAACTTAATTTAGTTCACTTTTCTATGATAAAGGAATAGTAAGTACTATATATAGTTTCTAATACCAGAAATGAAACAAGAATCAATTAGAGTTGTGAATATTTAGAGTCATCCTATTTGGGCTTTGTAAAAAATTTTCACACATACACAAATTAATGCCACCATCACATAATTAGAAAATCTCTGAAATGGAGATTCAAAGGGAAGAGGGAAAAAACATACAGAAAGCTATTTTGAATCCCACTATGGAATAAATTGCCATGGTACAGTGCAAACTAATCAGAGCATATCCAATGCTGTAAGGTTACTACTATAAATAAACACCGAGATCCACACATACTCAGATTTGATGGCCTTCCTTCAACATGATGGAGTGCACTGAACTTTATGTTCACATGGCTCCTGAATGTCACTACATTTTATAGGCTGAGGCAATTTTCCTACTTTAGAATTTCTAAGAAAGTAAGTACTTGTTCTCCTCTCTTCTCTTGCCTCCAAATTATATGTGAACATGTATACACAGTATGTACTCATATCCTTATATGTGTGTAGCTCACCAATTTCACTGACAAGTTTTCCTTTCAATGATGGCACAACAGAGAACACCAGGGAAAAATGATGCGATGAAACAATAAAGTCATGACAAAAAACCGAGGAGCATTTCTACCTAGAGGAACACTCATCTTCTCACCTGGAAATACAGATTGCAAAATGGTGCTGTCCAGGCGCAATCTATCCTCGTGTGTGTGTGTGTGTGTGTGTGTGTTTTCCTTTTTAATTATTTTTGGTGTGTGGATGTTTTAAAATATTTTGAGTTGGCTGGCAACATTTGAAAAGCAGAATATTTTGCATAAAAACCCAGGTCCTGGCATCTCTTTAAAAATTGAAAGCAGAATTCCAAGTCCTGTAAGGCTCCCATCTTCTCCTGGCTCCTGGTAGCCCCTTAGAGAAAGCCCAAAGCTTTCCAGCTGACCAGTGAATCCAGTCTATCCACTTCACCCATTTATATTTCCTGCCCTACCCCTTCCAGCATTTGGGTTTGCATCCAGATTTTTGATCCAAATGAACTGTTTTTCTCTGTTTTACAGCCATTGAGTCTCTCAGCATTCAATTAAAATAAATTACCAGCCTAGCAACTGTCTGCTTTTGAGAACTGAAAAGAAATTTTTAATATTGCTTTCACAGTTAATATGCAATTACTGAGTAAACCATTGCCATGCTTAGGGCTTCTTTAAGGGCTCTGTTCAGGAAGGGATGTAGAAAATCATTCTTGTGTTCTTGTGAATTGTTAAAACAGAGGCTCCATTTAACATACTGGGTGAAATGAGAACAGCAGTATGTATTTTTGTTGTTCTGAACAGGATGACAACCCGAGTGAAAATAGGTGTGTAAACACCAGTAGGAAGTAATAAAAAGCAAAATTGCCAAGATCACAAAGGCCAGTGGTATTTTATGATGGCCTGGAGCAACAACTGAAAACTTTTCTTGTACTCATTGTTTCTACAGCCTTCAGTATTCATTTTCCCTTATGAATTAAATTTTTTTTAAAAAAAGTATGAAAGGCATTCTGCTTTTCCATAGACACTTTGAAATAGCTTGCACAGAGTATGTGGCCTAATAGAAGTGTGATCCGGGTAGAAATGTAAAACCCAAACCAAAGCGTGCTTTTGAACATAATATAGTTCTAATGGAACTGAAAGCCATCGAGTTGAAAACTCCGCTGTTTATGAAACATTTTTTCCCATAGAAGGAAAATTTCAGATCCCAGAAAAATCTTTGAAAGGTATCAAGTTTAAAGACCCTTCGTTCTCCTCAGAAGGTTTACAACATCAGCCTGTTTCAAAGTTTTAATCTGAACTGAGGTAAGTGTATTGAGATAGAGTTTTCATTGAAACGGAGGGAAGTTAGCGAAATGAAATGCAGGTAGGTCCTAATAATTGAGCAGGCTTCAACTGAAACTCACTAACCTTATTCCTGAGTTTCCCAAGTATGCATAGCTGTGGGCATGACCCCACATGCTTTTGTTATGTGAACTCCAAATCCCTGTTTAATGTCTCCCCATATCAATGTCAGCCAAAAGCAATGTTTTAAATTTATCATTCAACCAGGAAGGTAAATAAAGAAAGAATAAAGTTATTGCTGGGAAAAATGATAAAAACAATAGAAGGGAACAAATAACTCACTCAACATCTTTCATTTGAGAAAAAGACTTTCAAACTGTTGATCATATAGGGTCAGGATACAGGGAGACAGAACTAAACTCATATTAATTGATGCAGGGAGTTGCATATAATTTTAGAGCCACTAAAGCCAGTCACAGAGAGAGATGAACAATGGCACTGATGTCAGAGTACTGGGAAAGGACAACTATCCAAATACTCTAAAAGCAAAAATGTGAAAATTCAGACAGAAATGTAATACCAATTGGTTAGTAAATAGCTTTTTATTTTATTTTCATACTTTTTTCGGTGCATTATAGTCTCACATCATAATGTAGTTCATAGTGATAGTGACATACATGCACACAGCACTCAGTGAGTTTTCCCCCAGCTCCCTCCCCCTTCCTTTTCTCCCCCAAACAGGAAATTGAGATTGACATTGGTATTCTCACCTATGTACACAATGTCAATGGAAGCAATTCCCTCACTGATCCTCCCTCCCCCGCTCCCTTCCCCAGACCACCTCCCTCCCTCCACTGGAGTCTCTCCTCCATTATCTGAAGTCCCTCTGGTATCCCAATTACTCTCTAGCTTCCACATATGAGAAAAAATATATGACCCTTCACTTTTTGTGATTGGCTAATCTTACTTAGCATAATGTTCTCCAGGTCCATCCATTTTCCTGCAAATGACATAATTTTGTTCTTCTTTATTGCTGAGTAGAATTCCATTGTGTGTATATATCCATAATTTTGTAATTCATTCATCTGTTGATGGACACCTAGGTTGGTTCCATAATTTGGCTATTATGAATTGTGCTACTATATACATGGATATGCATATATTACTATAATATTCTGATTTCAGTCCCTTTGGAAAGATACCCAGGAGTTGTTTAGCTGGATTATATGGTGGATCCATTCCAGTTTTTCTGAGGAATCTCCACACTGATCTCCATAACAGCTACACTAATTTGCAATACCACCAAAGGTGTAGAAAAGTTCCTATTTCCCCACATTCTTGCCAGCATTTATTGTTGTTTGACTTCTTTATAATTGCTATTCTGATTGGGGTTAGATGTAATGTTAGTAATAAACATATGTACTCTAAGATAAAATAGAAGAAACTCAAAGTGGATAATTTGAGGTTGATATTTCAGGAAAAAATATTGTATAACAATGTATTTCTTCAAATACTTGATAAAAATTTCCCATGACTTCCCAGAAGAAACTGCACTTCAATGCTATCATATGTTATGGATTTGGAATAAAAAAGCACTCACAAAAGCAAGTAATCAACGTGAGGACTGAAAACAATATTTAGGGATTTTGATGTCTATAAGTAACAGGGCAAAGTATAGCCAATAAAGAAGTGGGACTGAGATTGTAAAGTAATAAAGCAAATATGACAGTATTGGTAAAATTAAGACTTGGTGTCATCTTGTATCAAATAACTCAAGCAAAAAGTTACTAAATTCCAAAGGTTCAGGCATTTTAGGAAGAGAGCCAGAGAAGCAGTATGTGTTCAGAAAATTTCCTTCAGAGAATGCACACATCTGAAGCTGAATCATACCTGAGGAAATTTTGAGTGAGGATAGAAGATAGGGGGAAAAATTACTGATAGAGCTAAAGACTAGCCCAAGAGAAGAAAAACCTGATGGGCCCCTGGTACAGAAAATTACATGATATAGAGTTGTGGGGGCCCATTTCTCTAGACAGGTTGGAAAATTTTTGTTGTTGTTTAGTTAAAAATAGAACATAGAGAGCCAGGCATGGTGGCACATGACTGTAATCCTAGTACTTTGGAGGCTGAGACAGGAGTATCACAGGTTTGAGGACAGCTTCAGCAAGTAGTGAGATTCTCATCAACTTAGATACAGTTTCAAAATTTTTAAAAAGTAAAAAAAAAATAGGGTTGGTAGTATATCTCAGAGGTAGAATGCCCCTGGGTTCAATCCCCAGTACCACACACAAAAAAAGTTACTTTTCACCATTCCTAAGAAAAATGATTAGGTGAACTGTAACTCCAGATTTCATTTTTACATCCAGCATGCAAAAATCAGTTGCTTTAACTGAATGATAGAAAGATTCTGGGGGAAAAGGTTACTTCAAAGTGCATGAGACATACTTTGTGTCTAAACCTACTATGCACTTTTTTAAAAATTATTCCAGGTATAATAAAAAATAACTATTTCTGTATAACCTCATTCTCTGTCAATACTAAATTCTTTTCAGCTTGTTACTTATAATAAACAAAATTTAACATTTTAACAAAATATATCCTTTCTTACCATAAATTATATCTATGCCAAGATTTATGAAAGAAAAGTGAAAATATTCTTTAAAATGATAAATAAAATATTTTTTGTTCTGTTTACAGTTTGTTTTGAAGAAAGTAGCATAAGCTCCACTCTACTGGCTACATTAGTAGTAGCTGCTATATAACTGATAAACCCCTGGCCTATAAAATAGAAGTACATTTCTTGCTCATGTAAATGCCAATCATCAGAGATTTGGGGTGGGACAAGTTGTTGACAGGATGGGAAGGAATCTCTGCTCCATAAAGTCATTCTGGGATCCCGGGTGATAGAGACTCTGTCTTGACTGTGTGGTTTTAGTTTAGGGATTGCTCTCAGAGTCAAGAAAGAGGGCCTGGAAAAGCAATTGAAACACTAAATGATATTTTTAATGAGGAAAATTAATTTTGATGCTCTTATCAAAAACATTAAAATTATGATCAGGGTCACTATTATCAAACAATATCAAACATTTGAAATATTATCTCCCAAGAGATTTATTGTACAACATGGTGATTGTAGCTAATAATATATTGTATTCTTGAAATATGCTGATTTGGATAGGTGTTCTCACCACAAAAAAATGATAACTATGTGACATAATGCAAATGCTAATTAGCTAAGTTTAGTCATTCCACAATGAATATATGCTTCAAAATATCATATCACATATGATAAATATAGTTTTATCTGTGAGCTTAAAAACATAAAGTAGCTCATTAAATTATAGAATTTTAAAACTAGGAGAAACCTTAGGAGACGGTCCAACACCATTTTCTAACAAATAGAATGGCATATATTAAATTATGCAGTTATGTTATAAATTTATCATTTAGTACAGAAGTATATGAAACTAGCCTTCTTCTTGTACCTAAATGAAAGCCACATACTACACTGGGCACTTAGTCATGTTAACTGTTTCAGGCTTCTAAACTATTAGACATATCCTCACTCTGACATTGTGAAGTGTGGAAAGGGACAATGATAATTTTGCAGCTGTCCCATGTTGCCTGTGTTATTTGATTTATGTGCTGTACCTGTCTCCTATGACGCTGTCTGAATTCATAAATCTAAGTAAAAGAACAGAGACCCATAACTCAAAGAGGATGTGATGGGCTAAACCCTGAGGCTGAGAATGTACCGTGGAGTTGGCGCTCTGTTCCCTCATGAATACCCATGGGTATCAAAGTTGCTAGAGGTTAGACATTCATCACAAAGGGTCCCAAGCAGGATACATGGCACTGTTCCAGGAATATATTTTTTTGGTATTCAAACTTTTGTTTATTCCACATAAATTTTTTGTTGTTTTTCCTTTGTTTTTGTTTTTTAAAATATTCTCTTATTGGTGCATTATAGTCTCACATCATAATGTAAATCATATTGACAGTGACATACAAGTGCACAGCACTCGATGGGGCCCCCCAGCTCCCTCCCCATCCTCCCTTCCCCATACAGAATACTGAGATTGACATTGGTATTTTCATATATGTACACAAAGCTGATGGTAGTAATTCCTTCATTGATCCTCACTCTTCCCCCTCCCCTTACCCTAGACCACCTCCCTGGCTCCACTGAGGTTTCTCCTCCATTATATGGAGTCCCTCTGGTATCCCAACTACTCTGTAGCTTCCCCATATTAAAGAAAACATATGACCCTTCACTTTCTGTGACTGGCTAATCTCCCTTAGCATAATGTTCTCCAGGTCCTTCCATTTTCCTGCAAATGACATAATTTTGTTCTTTATTGCTGAGTAGAATTCCAAAGTGTGTATATCCCATAATTTTGTAATCCACTCATCTGTTGTTGGACACCTAGGTTGGTTCCATAATTTGGCTATTGTGAATTGTGCTGCTATGAACATGGATATGCATATATTACTGTAGTTCTCTGATTCAGTCCCTTTAGAAAGATACTCAGGAGCAGTATAGCTGGATCATTTGGTGGATCCATTCCCAGTTTTCTGAGGAATCTCCACATTGATATCCATAGTGACTGAACTAATTTGCAATCCCACCAACAGTGTAGAAGAGTTCCAATTTCCCCACATCTTCGCCAGCATTTATTGTTGTTTGACTTCTTGATGATTGCCATTCTGATTGGGGTTAGATGGAATCTATGTTTTTTTTTAAATAAGGTAAACCAAATGCATTTAGTGTTCTGCTATCACATACCTCAACATCATATATATCTATTTGTCAGTGCCCACAATAGGCAGGACATTCTCCTATGAGGGTCTTATAGAGATAGAAAAAGTTATAGGGCACAGAGTATATGTTTTCAAATGTATTGACTAGTAAAGTATATTACAGTTTAAAAAACATAGTGACAGTACATGGCCAGTATTGAAAAGGAACTTAGGCATTTAAAACACTCAGTATACAGAAATTCAAAGGAGGGGAAGTTCTCTAGACATGAGATACTGAAGGACCATGTAATGTAAGAGGAGTAATGTGTGCCTATTACAATGAATCTGCCTTGTATTTATGAAAACTTCTAGAATATCTCAAGGTTTATTTCTTTTCTAGTGTTTGGCCTGCCTTTGCTTTGTATTTGTGATAAGTTCTTCTGTTTCCTGGTATTTAGTGCAACTTATTTATGTCAGGAACTTAGTTTTATTGTCACAGAAAATATCCTGTTCTCTGGCTAGTCCTAAATAGGTGCTCTGCCTTTAAGTATGCAAAGGTTAAGGATACCCTCAATTGGTTCATCCAACAAGGATTTTGAGCATCTTTTATGTCTTAAGCACTTATTCTATCAGGCACTCTCTGGTAGGAGCACAAGATTGACAAGGACAGGTGCAATTCCCTTCATCTTGAGCCTCAGTCTAGGAAGGAGAGCGGTATTTCTGTCAGCACTGACACTGAATCATGGTAATTACTATGATAAAGAAAGTGCATTGTTCTTTCAGGACAAATAGCAAAGGAATCTGGCCTAGTCTCCTGGGGTCAGGGGACACTTTCCGTAGGAAACTACATTAAGGTGAAGATGAGGCAGGCATATGTTCTAAGCAGAGAAACAATAAGAAAAGCTCTTGGTGTCTCCAGTTCTGGAAAGCTCCAAGAAGAAGCATCCTCTTACCCCGAAGGAAGGAGACAGTAGAACTCAGTTCTAGAAGCGTGGTTGGGGAGTGTGCATGGTCTAGACTATTTTCAAAATAATACCAAGGTAGTATTTGCTTTTTATCAATCTCATTTTCTTATGAGAATTTTCTAGAAGCTTCATAACAAGTGGCATAACAAGACATTGAATCTTGAAGCCAACCTGAAAAGCCAGCTGTCTTCTATTAGGCCAGTCACTAAAAAAAATTACAAAGCAGGTAAAACAATGTCACCCTTCTCACTGATTGGTTTCAGAAAATAGAGTTTGGAAAAAATATAATTTATGCAAACATATAGTGTGTTTTTATTTCTAAGTGAATTAAGGAATACATTATTTTTGAAATTTCCCAGTTATAACATATATATTTAGAGCTATAATCTGCATAAACAAAATGCATTTTGGATTCTAATTCACTTTTTATAGGGTAAAGTAGTCTTGAGACCGAAAAGCTCAAGAACCACTTATATAATCAGTTACCCTAAATGGGGACACTTTAAGAGTGAAAGAGGACTCATTAATCATTAACCAGACAAATAGGTGACAATATATTCCAGTGTACCTAGATGTTTGTCCAAGTTTATTACCTCTTTTCCAAATTCATATTTGTTTTTCTAGCATATATTTTAATAGCTTTTCAGTTTCAGTCAAAACCAGTTTCCTAATTTGGGGGATCAGTGTATGGTCACTCTATCTAGAGGATGAATTAATAGCACCTTATCCTATGCTTATCTAGGTTTGCTATCAAGCAGAATTCTAGAAAATGAACTAGAGTGGGGACATAAATATGATGGGTCTTGTAAGAATAAATATAACTGACTACCACAGATAGACTGGTTGAAAGAAGTGAGAACAATATTCCCTTTACTTTCATATTTTGTTTTGTTTTTGTCTTGAAGTACAATGTTATGGGTTTGCACATGTTTGGTCTGGGAAGAGCACTGTTAATCTGTCTTTAAAAAAAAATAAAAGAACAGAATTTTAGCCAGGCATGGTGGTGCACACCTGTAATCTTAGTACTTGGGAGGCCAAAACAGGAGGATCACAGGTTTGCGGTCAGCCTCAGCTACTTAGTGAGGCCTTCAGCAATTTAGTGAAACCCTGTTTCAAAATTTAAAATAAAATCAAATAAGGCTGTGGGTGAAACTCAGAGGCAGAATGCCCTGCATTCAATCTCCAGTACCACAAGGAAAAAAAAAAAACAAACAAACTTTTAGAGCATTCTGCATTACTTCCAATAGTTACTAGGACATCTGAAGAATAAAATCTTTCCTTTCAAGTAGCTTCTGCCTTTGAGAGAATGTTGAGAGAAATGAGTATTTTTTGTGCTGCAATTTATAGAGGGTCATTCCAAAGTATGGATGCTTGTTATAAAGACTGGAGGAATTAGTATACTCAGATTGAAATAAGGTCATCATCTAAACAGAATCCTTCAAGCATGAAAAAATAAAACAACAAAACACAAAACTGCCTGAAGCACCAGAAGGAAGAGGTATTGTGCTGGTATCCTTTCCTCTTCCTGAAGATTGAGATAGCTAACATTTACAGAACAAAGATGCACACATTTGTAATGAAATGCATCTCTCAATTGCAATAGGAGAATTGGGGATCAGCTGCATATTTTGGAATACCTGTTACCAAATAACATGGGTAGGTTACTGGTTCATTTGCAGTATGTTTTAAGAAACAATAGAAACATTGCAAGCAGAATGGGGAGAGGGGACAGAGACAGAGAAAATAAAAACTGTTCAAACGAGTGCAAGAAGAAAGCAAGCAATGTCCTTATGGGCGCCTACAGTTTTGTTTCTTGGGCACATCAAGGGCTTCTAGCCAAGGGCTGTGATGTTATTCTAGACAGTTTTACTGACATAAAATGAGGGCTCTAAATTATGATGAAATCAGAACAGCCAACCACAAGGGAAGCCATTAACAATTTAACACGAGGGAGTGTGGATCCTACTTGTCAAAGAGAATATTAGAGGACTATTTGATATAAAATGCAACTATCACAGCGCTGAGGGTTGGGTTCCTCAGCTGGGTCTTCCTTGAACTCATTGCCTTACAAAGTTAAACACAGAATGGGGTGTTTCACAAGGACAGCATGTTTTATGCCAAAGCAAAAAAAAAAAATAAGATGAATTGAATAGGGCGAAGATTTTACTGGATACCTATCTATTTAATAGTTGGGTGGCAGAAAAGATATCCATAGAGAGCAAGAAAAAGTGAAAGTGGACCAGAGGAAAATATCATACAAATTGAAAACTAAGATATATTGAGTCAAATTCTACCTGGGATGCTGCCTATCAGTGTGATCTCAATACATTTTTATCCTCCAGAATTCTAATTTGCTTTATCTTAAAATGAAAATAATATTTGCCCCATAAGAATGGTGTCAGAATTAATGAGTGAGAATAATCAAGGTGCTTAGCACAGTGCAGGGTGCAAGTCATTAAGAATTATCCAACCTGTCTCAGCTTTTACCCTTAATAGTATGGTCTGTATGTCCTTTTAAGAAAGTTTTTATGTTGAATTAATTTTGTGTGGGTGTGTGTGGTACTAGGGATTGAACCTAGTGACATTCCATCTCCAAGCTACACCCCCAGCCCTTTTTAATTTATTATTATTATTATTATTATTATTATTATTTAAATTCCGAAACAGGGTCTCACTAGGTTGTGAGAGTCTCATTATGCTGCTGAGGCCGTCCTCAAACCTGCAATGCTCTTGTTTCAGTCTCCCAAGTACTGGGAATACAGATGTGCACCACCACACTGGACTGGATTAATTTTAGATTTACAGAAAAGTTTAAAGTCAGTGCAAGAGTTTTCACATGCCACTCACCCAGTTTTCCACATTTTCTCTTTTAAATGTATTTTTCTCCAGTTGTTGCATTAGAATGCATGTCTGCAGCTATCTTGAAAAGGAACAGATTGTATTCTAGTATAGAGTCGCATCACTCGCTTCAATTGTACCTTCATCATCCCTTCAATACACAATTGATGAAAGTTATATGATTACCCTAGAGCAGAAAATTATATTATCTGAGGCTGAATATGATTATTGACTTTCTTCTTGGCTGCAGAAAACTTTGAAATTATCAAGTCTCTACTAACTTTAGGGAAGCTAGTCAGGTGAGGGCAAAAGAAAAAGTTGATAAAACTCCATGCCAGTATGGCAGCGCAGTTTTTATACATATTTAACACATGCCTTGAGACCTAACAATAAATCTGTGGTTCCAAAAACTTGGAAATAATTTCAAGGATTTGATAATTAGGTGAAAGGGTTTAAAGGCACAGGATGGAGGGTCCAGTTCACTTGATACCCCTGAGTCTCTATGCTACATCCTGATGTTCCCTTAGCCCCAGGCAATAGAATAAGGAAGTGCTTCTTTCCTTCCATCTCCCTTCTCTATGGGTCTCTTTTTTGCTTTGCTTGCAAACATTGTCTCTATAATTCCTCTCTAGTTCTCATGGAGTTTTTTTTTTTCTTACCTAATCATGCCTGCCCCTGAAAATGTTCAGTGCTCTCAAACAACCAAAATAGACCTTCTAAATTTTTTTCAATATTAAAATACTATTCCCTTGATACTCTGTTTAAGCTACATGTCAGGGGAAGAAAATGATTTCAGATGTGGCAATTCATGAGGACTTTTGTAGATAACTAGCTTAATGCATTTTTCCTCCTTGGGGGCATTTGCATTTTAGGAGAGGAAGTCTTACAGTAAAAAAGATGATCATGCCAAGGAATGACCCTCTAACACTGGTGGTGCAGGTGCTATCGCAGGAAGAAGGGAAAAAGAGCTGAAAGTATACCTTTTCTCCATACTTCTCCAATTGAGGTTGGGTTGGCTGGAAACCCTAAGGAAAAGTGGCCATCCCCTCCAGATACAGTAAATCTCTCCAGTTCATTATATTCTAAATTCTTGAGGTAATAATATATATGAGCTATGATGGAGATAGAGGAAAGCTAATAGGTATCAACAAGGAAGACGGAACAACAATCAAAGGGACTTCAGGTCATCGAGAGAAGGTGCTATTTTGAAACCTCCTTCACCTCAACATGAAGGTTAAGACTGTGGAATTAGTGCCATGTATGTAGTGCCATTTAAACTTCCTACATCCAAACCAATGGAAGGCAAAACGCTTGCCTAGAACAGTTTTGAAAAGGAACCTTGTTCATTCCACTGCAAGCATTTCCTCTGGCTATAGACCTTGGTGCAACACTTTTGGGAAAAAAAAAATAATGAAGCACAATGCTAAAGGCTGGAAAATGAAGAATGATTTGAAGGTGTGAAAGGATTGGAAAAAATGATAAAAAGTAGTGACAGAAGTTTATTTCATTCCCATCATGAGACCCGGCAATGGTTATATTGCTTATTGCCTTCAGTTACCAAGGCCACAAACCATTATTTTCAGAAGCTCATTGCCCTGTGTGAGCACTGAGATTTGATGGGAAGATAAAGGGGTTTGGGGGTAAAATTGCCTGGACTTTCTTCTTAATAGATTTTCTTTTTCATTTCTTCCAAAGAAGATAGAGGAAGGAAATTCGAAGAAAATAATGGTAGTAGTAGTAATAACATTCATAATCATCCTCATCATCAAATCTTTGTTTGAATGTTAAACTTAAATCAGATCCCTTTCTCTTATTTTCCCCTTTTTTATCTTCACTGACATAAAAAATATGCACTAGATAATTATCTGAAAGTAATGCTGGTTTGCCTAGTGGTGAAACTTTTTATTAAAATTTTAATAGACACACAAAAAGAAGGAATCTTACTGTCAGAACAAATTCACCAGATGAGCTATAGAGTTCACAGAAAATACAATTTAAATTATATAATGGAATTGTAAACAATGGAATAAAATAGGTGAATATATATGCATATATGTATGTAGATTTTTCTGTGATAGTAACCAAGGAGGTTCAGGCATCGGGCTTAAGTTTACTTGGAGGCAAGATAAGCACACTTGTATGTGAACAGTATAATTTACCATTTCTTCCTCTGTTATCATTATAACTGATTTTTTAAACACACAGACAGACTGCAGTTTTTCTAGAGAGGGATTCAGACTGAGAATCCCTTCTTCTAATCACTAATAAGAAATGCTCGAAAAAATACCCAGTACTTCTTAGGATTTTGTGCAAGTCTATTAGAGAACCTGGGGGTTCATTTCTTTAAGATGGTTGTGCAAACGCAATTTATTGTTTGTTCAGTATGAATTGTGCTTTTCAAGAAGGTATGTATTTGCTCTTATTAAATTGCATGTGCAGCAAACATTTAAGGCTTTCATTTGTCTCTCAATTTTGGCATTGGAGGCAAAATACCAATGGGCAGAGTAAGGTATGAAGAAAAGGCAGACAGAATGGTCATGAGACCTGGTCCAGCCTCCGACGTCAGCTCCTGAGAGAGAGAGGTACAGTCAAATGATGATATCAAGATTGTTCATGTCCTCCATGACCTGAGTTTTATGCTACATGAGGAAAGAGGAGAATCTGCATGGCTTACAGTACACCATCCCCACTGGCTGTGGAATGACAGTGCTGTTCATTACTTACACCTTCATCCTGAGAGCTGAGATATGCAAGAAAGCTCTGCTGAGAGTGAGCCAAATGCTATTTCAAATGCCATATTTGAGCTGGGCATGGTGGCGCATGCTTGTAATTCCAGTACTTGGGAGGCTGAGTTCAGAGGAGCGGGGTTCGCGGCCAGCCTCAGCTACTTAGTGAGGCCCTCCGCAATTTGGTGAGAACCTGTTTCAAAATAAAGAATAAAAACTAGGGCCGGGAGTGTAGCTCAGAGGTAGAATGACCCTGGGTTCAATCCCCAGTACCACAAAAAAAAAAAAGCCATATTTGGTGTGTATGTCTTTAAGTGAGGTTAGATTACTGCTAAGTATATCACTTCTCATGTTCATTTCCATGTCTTTCTGATACCTCCAGTGTAAAGATTTCTTACATATTCTGACAACAAAAAAGTTAAACAAAAATTGCCTCTGCTATAGAAATGGACACCAAATACTGAAGGGTTAAATGAGTTTCAGAAATACTGATTTTTCCCCCTCTCTTTAGAAACTGCATGCCTGAACGATTTCTAAGCTGTTAGGGTTACCATGGTAATTATTATTCTTAAATGGAGAGGTGTATTTGTAAAGCAAAAAGCCCAACAAACTTGTTGTCTGCATCTCCAAGTCAGAACTCTAGGCAGCCATCTTTAAGAAGGAGCCAACTTTTGGAGGAATTAATAATGCACATCAGTCTGTACTAGGGTGTATAATGGGCTTGTGAATGAGAACAATGGAACATGAATATATTAGGAATTTTACAGAAGGATGCACTTACTGGATGGGCTTTGCAGGATCTGAAGGCAGGCTGAGATTACAGACATCAGAATCAACTGGATTTTAAGAGAATGAATTGGAGTATCTAAGAGGATATTTTTATATGGCTGATCATCATAGTTTTGACATCAATTCATTTTAATGTGAAGATGACCCTCAAAGCTTAAATCAACTATTTTATCATTATTATTATTTATACTGAGGTCATAGCTGAATGAATCCATTTCACCTTATCTTGGTAGAAAGGGATCTACTTGACTGGTTTCAATCAGTGTTCATAGCAGATTTTGCACTATAGGACATTTTTGCAAAATACAGGGGTGATGGTATAAGGTCAGAAGGATGAGTACCTTTTTACCCGTGGAAGGGCTTTATTTGGAGTACACTCTATCTGAGGACAGTATCTCATAAGTTTAGAACAAATTATATAAGTTAAAAATCAGTTTTCTTTGTGCTCTCCACATTATAGTCAGTCTGTCCTTAAAGTCAGATATACAGATTTAAAAACAACTTGGAAATTTCTGCTAGATGGGTAAATTCCTGTACTTTGGGCATTTCTTCACTCTTGCCTTGCTCTTTATCAAAGGGTATCAGGGCTTTCTCAGTGGGTCATTCATGGTAGAATTAATTAAGATTTAAAGACAGAGAAGACAGAGTGTGGAGCACAGGGAGTAAGATCTAGTGCATCAAACTCCTCTGCATTCATTTGTTGTCTGTGTGACTTGGTCAAGTACTTTCATCTCTCTGGGCCTCAGTTTCTTTGTTTACAGAACAAATATGATGATAAGACCAACTTCACAGGGTTGTTTTGATAATTAAATGAGTTAACACCTATAAAGTTAGAAAAGCTCCTGGCTCAAGAAAAATATTATGAGTGTTACTAGTTTATCAAAGGACGTGTGTGTGTGTGTGTGTGTGTGTGTGTGTGTGTGTATTTGTATTCTTTGTGACTATCTTCAGATGCTTAATAAAGTTTTGTTTTGTTTTTGTTTTGAAAGAATAAATGAATGAGCCTTCATTTCAACTAAGGAACAATTTATACCTTCTCCCATGATTGGTCATCTGGCTAATAGGTGTGAACTTCCAGCACTCAGGGAAGTTCATTACATTGTTGGAAAGCTCTCCTAAGGAACTCCGTCTTCCTGGAAACTCTCTTCTATGGGCAAAAAAGCTTTGAGGCATCTACATTTTGGCAGGGGAGGGAAGGGAAAGTGTCTTGTTTAAGCCTACATGTTCTAATTATGAAAAGCAAGTGGTATTGGAGCAAGAAGAGTATTGCTTTCTCTTCTCTACATATCAATGGGCAAGTTGCATATGCCTGTCTGAGTTCAACAATGACAATTGAGTTATAAGATATTTTTAAGGGGCAGAGGTACTTATTTCAGTAGGTAATTTGATCTCCAAACAAATCATCTTGCCTATTTTGTGGGGTTATTTTTTACTATGCCATTTTATAAGAGGTATTTGGAGGGGGAAAAAAGACTTACTTGACATTTGTAAGCCACTGGGATGCTTTTTAATTTGTTTCCAGGGTATTTAATCTATAAGACATACCAGGCTGAATAATTTATGTAACAAAACAATGACAACAAGGTCAAAGAAGAACTATGACTTTACAGTGGGGAATATTCATGACATGATGCTATTTGAGATATGCTTCTTGAATATTAAAGAGTTTTTCCTAATGTTAAGTTCCAATTAAATAACCAGAAAGGTATAAGAAAGAAAATTGGATTCATTTTGAATTAGACAAATTAAGCAAATTCTAGGATAGCAATTATCATATTGCTAATTGAAAATGTCAACCACTCTATGTCCACACAACATTTAGAGATGGTAGTTGAAAATGTCTTCACTTGTGACCTAGTTGCAATATAAACCTCAGAGTACCAGATATTCTGCATCAATAAATCAGATACTCATAATCTGATTTATTCAGTGATACATAACCTCAATTATTTATTTTTGGTTACATTTCAATTTAAAAGGGAAGAGTCAAAGGAACATTTGCTGCTTAAGATGGCTTATAGATTGAGTTTTTGACAAGATCTAACTCTCTTCTTCCTTTTCTCACACAGTAGAGTTTATGCTCTGAAAGGGATAATGGCTTCTTATGCACAGTGGACAAAAAAATAGATCATATATTACAGAGAAGAATACTTAACTAGGAATGAAGGAACCTGAGTGTTTGCAAACCTCCATCATCAGTTAATATATGCTCTGGAGCTAACTGCATTAATAGTGATATTTAACATTTATTAAGGAACTCACTGTATTAGTTAGAGGAATTTTTGTACCTCTAATGACCAAACCAAGAATCTTAGTGGATTATTAAAATAAGATGCTCACATTGTTGGGGTGAGTCCTCAACTCAAGAACTCAGGATCGGTGGAGTCCTTGGCTAACATGACTGAAAAGAATTTCAGCATGCGCCAGTCAGAGACACGGACAGAGGTTTATTTGGGGAAAAGGAAGAAATACACATTCAAGAGAGAATGCAGGCCACCTCAAGATGAGGAAGGCCTCTTGGGGAGTGCAGGGCTCTTTTCTTATAGGGGACTTTCATGAGGGGTGGGCTAGAGGAGGTATGTGAGGATGATCTCAGTCCGGTAGTTCCCAAGGCAGTTTCTGGTGGTCTGGTAGTCTGGTCAGCATTAGGGAGGATGATCTCAGTCCAGTTGTCCTGAGGTGGTTCCTAGTGATCTGATGGTCTGGTCAACCTCAGGGTCCTCAGGCTGATTGGAATCTTCATTATCTGATTGACAGACAAGCTGAAGAATGTCCTAAATTATAGGTTTCTCAAAATATCGTACCTGTCTTGTTATCAATGCACAGGGAAATTATAGTTTATTTTAGTTAACTCTAGGATCTGCAGATTTCCCAGGAATTTGGAAAGTCAGGCCTGGGAAAGAGAACTGATTTGGGGAGTAAAGGTTGAAGCACTTCAGCTCCAGGTTCTTATACTAAAGTTATATTTTACTTTTCTTTCCTGTCTGTCTTCTTTCTACCTACTTATTTCTTCTATCTTACATCAACATCAAGTCAGAAGGGATGCACCCTCTTTCTGACTGGTGGCTGTGCCATCCTCTAGGGCCTCAAAATCTTCCAATGCACCCCTAAATCCAACTGGTAGCATGATGAGAGAAGCAGAAGGGAGGAAGGGTCTGATTGACATCAGGGTGGACCAGGCCCAGGACTGATTTATCACTCTGCTTATGTTCATGTGGACAGCATTCAGTCACATGGCTCCACTTATCTGCAAAGATGGCTGAGAAACACAGTAAACTCTGTGCCCAGGAAGAGAGGACATTGTGTTGAGCATCTTCAACTAGGTGCTACTGCACTAGGTTTAGCTCTCTCAGTATCTCACTTAATTCTCACAATGACTTTTCAAGATCAAGAAAGTTGCATGTAAATGGCAGAGCAGGACTCATCGCTTTGATTCAGTTTGCACTCTTAGCCACTATGCTAAATCATCTCTTTGGCCTTTGGAAATCACTATGTATAAGCTTCTTCACCTTGATAACTAAAATGACAGTATTTGCAATCCCTGTTATACCGCAGCGATATTGGAAAATTGTGGTCATGTCAGGACTTGTCCTCTCTCTGTTATATAGATGAACTGTCTGGGCACTCTTTTATAGCTAACTCCTCTACTTGGACAATATATTCCATCTCGTCTTGTCCTCTCCAGTAATTATCCCTCCTTCTTTTGCATCATAAAACCTTTCATCATCAACATACAAATATACTATCATTTCTCTGATTTTGAAAATAAAAATATTTCTTGACACCAAATATTCATGTGGCTATTATCTCATTCTTCTTTGCAGCAAAATATCTTGACTAATATATATTCAACATTTCCAATACTTTTCCATTCCCTCTCAAATCCCATCCAATCAGGCACTCCCATCTCAGTAGCAATATTGATCTTGGTAAGTTCACCAGTGTTCTCTTTGTAGCTAAATGTGATCAATCCTTAGTCTTCATCTTATTAGACCTATCAGCGTCATTCTTTGAAAGTCTTTCTTCATTTAGTTTTCAAGATGACAACATTAACATGGCTTTCTCTCCACTTCCCTAGACTCTTGGCATGTGTCTTTTTCTCTGGCTCCATTTTATCTTCCTGGTCTTTAAATATAGAATTCCTCCAGGGCTCGATCCTTAGAAGTTGTCTATTTCTATCTTTATATTTACTCCCTCACAATCCTATGGGTTCAAAACCATCTACAAAATGAAAATCTCCAGACTGCTGCCCTGAGCTCCATATTTACCATTACTGGAATACACGATCCATACTTCAACCTTAAGATGTTCCAAAAAAATTCTCCGTCCTCTATCATAACCACCCTGGTTCAAACCACCACCATCTCTTATTTGGATTATGACAGTATCTTCCTTAGCAATCTCTATGCTTTTTCTCTTGCTTAACTCCTAAAATCTAAAGTCAGACCATGCCAACACTAGGGGCCAAGCATCAGTTGTTCTCCCTTCTCACCTGGAGTAAAAGTTAATCTCCTCCTATGCGCCACAAGGCTTTTCAGGTCATGGTTCTCCCATTATTTTTATAATTATATCCCCAATTAGTCACCTCCTCCCTTCAGCTCATTGCAGTTACCTGGCCTCATTTCTATTTCTTGATCATTTCCCCTCTTCAAAGCTTTTGGAACATGCTCTTCTCTCTGCTTAGAATACCCCTCCCTTAGGTATTCTCATGGTTTAGTCCCTGAACTTGCTTAGTTCTTTACTCAAATGCACCTTGCACTGAGGTGACATCTTCTATGCTGATGTAAACAAGTCCCTGCTCATTTCAGCATTTACCTTATTTAAACCTTAACTGCCTATGTTGGTTAATCTAATGCATCTCTTTTTTAATAACTCAGTGTCTTTAGGCAAAATGCTCAGTGAGTATCTGAGATAGTGTCTTTTTTTCTCTTTCTAACAACAGCATCTTAGTTCACTGGAAAATGGCCTGTCGACATCGTAGAATCAGGATAAGCTGAGTCATTGGTCCTTGGACTTGGTGTTGCCTAGTGCCCACTGAGAGACACTACCTGATCTAGCGCATGGAGCACTGTTGCCATCCACAACTAGCATCTGAAGATAGTCAACTCTTGCTGTTCTTCTGGCTGGATCTGGTCACCATGCTGGCTCAGCCTGTCCTATTTCTCATGGCCACCACATATCCCTCTAAGTCTCTTCCATGTCATTTGTCTTGCACAAGAACTCACCTGTCCACCTCACAGTCTCTGCCACAGTGTTAGCTCACCACTTTCCCCATACATTCATCATGTTGGGCCCAACAACAGGTTCCTTAACACTTAAAGTTCATACCACCTAGAAGTCACATTTGACAACAGGTATACAAGCAGGGCTATCTCTCCACCTTAGTTCAGTTCTTTTCACTACTTACTATGCTGGGGTGGATGGGGCTGCCCTACACAGAGGTCATATTTCTAAGGCCCAAACAGCAAGCAGGACAAGAGGCTCTTTTTCCTCTTTTAAGAGAAAATCTGGAAAGGGGAAATCAGAACATTCTTAGGACTATTCCTTTCTGTCTCTGTAAACCCATTTTTGCCCCATAACCATTGGACTAGAAAAGGCAGTCCTTCTCCCTTTTTCCATTTGCTGTGTGGCTAGGATACTGCTAATTGAGTGGGCATCTGTTTCTTCCTCACCTATGACTATAATGGTAGCCATGGAGTGTGAGGAGAACCATCTTACCAAACAACAACAATAATAAAAAATCATCAGGGGTATCAATATATGGGCAGGATAAAGACTGCATTTCAGAAAGCAAGTTTCATTAATTATCACCATACAAAGAAAGCTCAGTTCATAATTTGAGATTCACTGATGAAATCCAGGTTCCGGAAAGGAAGAACCAGTTTATTATCAATGAGAGTAACAGAAGGATTGGAAGAGAGCATGCAAGGGCTGTTCCTAGTGCAAGAACTTGAAGGAGCCCTGTAGATAATGCAGAGGTGGGAACTGGAAGTGCTCCCTGGGCAATCATACAGGATCCCACATTCAGAAGCACGCTTTAACACTCTGCAGTGGTCATCATGAAGTTCTTATTGGACTGGATCTCTGGGCACTGACATCATATCCTTCTTGTGTGTAGCTGAAAGGATTGCTAGAATCCTCCAATAGAACAGGGTGGGCATAAAGAAGTGTTGTATATTATCCTCCAAAGCAGAAGTAAGGGAGATGTTTATCTTGGTTACCTCTTGAGTCTCAGGATTTGCAGCGGGGAGGTTAGTAAAGAAGTCACACTTCCGACTTACTGGGTGTTTTATTGTTTCATAAGATGCATGCACGAACATGAGAATGGAGCACAGTTAACCTTTGAGAAGTGAAAGACACAAAATGGAGCCAGACTAAGTCCTCAGTGCCTCTTCTCCACCATGAGCTTTTAGTCACATAAGCAAAATCTTCCCTCCCTACTTGCTTTTACTTCTGTGGGTGGGGGATGCACATGAGAAAGGCTCCTTGAGGGTTTCAGGGTCAGAGGAGAAATTAAAAAGAGATTGGAGCATGGGCTGTGATCATTGATAAGTGATTGTTATTTAATTTGACTGAACACTTACTGAGAAAGACTGAGATATTCCAAGCTAAATTATATTACACAAATCAGTGCACTAGATGAGTATTTAACTGAGAATAGACCAAATAAATAAAATATCTCATCTCATTCATTTAGGTTTTGAAGGAAAATCATGGTATTTTATAGTTTAGAGAATAAGGTGAGTTCATGTTACACATGTCTGTGTAGATAATTCTGTCATGACAATTATATATAGACATAGATGGAAATTCAACTAGATTATGTTAAAAGTATATATGTACATATATTATATCTATCTATCTATCTATATATATATATATATATATATATATATACCAGGTGTGGTGGTGCACAACTGTAATCCTAGTACTTGGGAGACTGAGACAGGAAGATGGCAGATTTGAGCTCAGCCTCAGTAATGTAGTAAGACTCTCAGCAACCTAGTGAGACCTTGTAAAATAAAAAGGGCTAGGGGTGTAGCTCGGAGATAGAATGCCCCTGGGTTCAATCCCCAGTCCCACCTAAAAGTGTGTGTGTGTGTGTGTGTGTGTGTGTGTGTGTGTGTATATTATACATATACACACATATGTGTTTGTGTATATTACTTTAATAACAATAAGGTTTATTTAAACCTGATTTCTCTGTTGGCGGATATGACTAGCCAGGGATGGCAGCTTCACAGAGAATAAGGGTAGTCTCATTGGAATGTATTAGCCAAGTACTCTTCATTTAGTATCATTCCGGCTCCTGACATCCTAAATACATGAAATCATCTCCAGGTTGATGGTGGCAACACTTTAGGTCAGCTGGGAAAGCGGAAGACCGTTCATCCTTCCTGCCACAATAAGGCAAAGAGCCCACAGAACAAACCAAAGACCACCAGAGCTTTAACAAGAAAGACATTGATTAGAGGCAGAGCAAGTGCTGAAAGAGAATCCTAGAGATACTGAGAAGGAGTCAAAGGAGCCACCAGTCAAGCGTAGGAAACAAAGAGGACTACAGCTGAGAACCTGTGGGAGTAGAGATAATAAGAACAGCGGGAGGAGAGAGAGGGAAAGCATATAAAGAAGAAGGGAAAAAACAATAAAAAGAGGATACATAAAAGGGAATGAAAAACCAATAGAAGATGCCAGAATTCTTGACAGTGAGTGGTAGGATCTGAAAGAACTTCTGAAAGAAGTGGCTGAACTTCCCTGTGGGGCACCGTCCTTGACAGTGAGATATTAACCTGGAGGGATTCCAGTGCGGCCCAAGCCCATCAGAAAAAAAGACACAGTAAACTAAAATGTGTGCGCTAGATTGTGTGTGTCTACTCAGAAGCACTTTACGATAAGGCATTTCAAAGAGAACATGGTTGGAAAAGCCACATGTTTTAGAAAGTGTAATCAAAGGAAGTTTTTTGAGTGCCTTTGTTGTTATTTTTCTTCCATTTTTTTTCCTTTGACATGGTAGTCAGCCCCATTAGGTAAGATTGCATTTAAGAATCACTTTATAATAGAACTAGTACCTGTATTTTCCTATGTATTTTCTTCTATCCATCTCCTCTCTCTCTCTCTCTGAAACTTTTGGCATTGAAAGTGTTTCTGCCTTAGATTATTGATCAGCACTCATACACCAGCAGCATGTCTTGGTTTGGGAAAAAGAGAACAAGTTATTTCAGAGAACAGATATCCAATTTAATTCAGCTTCAATTTTTCCCCTCCATTTAGATTTTCCTAGTGTTATGGTTTGGATATAGAATGTCCAAAGATCATGTATTGATGTTCAGAGGTGATATAATTGAATCATGAAGGTTCTAATCCCATCAGTGGTCAACCCATTGTAATGGATTTATTGGGTGGTAACCTAGGCAGGTAGGGTGTGGCTGGAGGAGGTAGGTCATTGCATTGGGGGTGTGATTTGGGGGACTATATACATCCATGACTCCCTTCTCTGCTCTCTCTTTGCTTCCTGCTGTCATGCCCTGAGCTCCACAGATGTGACCCAGCCTAACATAGATGAAAACCTCTGAAACTTCCAGAAATGTGAGCAAATAAATCTTCTTTCCTAAGTTGTGGTCATCAGATGTTTGGGGTCACAGCTGCAAGAATGCAGACTGGCATACCTGCCGATTAAAACTCACAAGACTCATGATCAAACTAAGGACCACTGCACAGCTAAGATCCAGAAGTTCATTGTTTCCTTTATATTTCTTAAATTCCCGTCAGATACTATGGAACTTTGTTTTGTTTCTACCATTTCAAACAACAGAGAAGAGCTCCACAACAGAGCTGATTCCCTGGCATTCTTCCTCAGCAGATGCACATAACATTTTCAATAAGATACAGCTCCATTTATTTTAGCAGCTTGCTTATTTATTTATTTTAGCGGGAGAGCCAGATAAGAGGCTGATTGACTTCACACCTCAGTGATGAGCATATTAGGTAACCCATTAATGCTGGTGACTAAGCTTGTAGCTCAGGCCCACAGGCAGTTCTGTTTGGATTTATGATAAGACATGGTGATGGATAAGTGTAAACTCTTATTTATAAGGAAGCAAATGAATGTTTCCTATGCAAAAAATAAATTGCAGATAAGCTCATTTCAGGCTAATCAAAAACAGTCACTCACTCTGGGTGGGAATAATGCCCAAGAAGGGCCTTATAATAAGTCTCTGATCCTTTGGCATATCCATAGCAGAGTAGAGGTGGAGATAAGCATGCTCCTCACCCATAAATAACCCCCTGATGCGATCCCTAATGCATTGTGAATTCATTGTGGGTTTTTAGGCAGCTGGAGGACACTAATCAATGCAAAAGAAACGTTGCAGTGGTTTCCACTTGCAAGTATCAATCAAGTCACAACTGTGCTTTAGTTCAGATGGTCTGAACAAAACTTGCTAGCATAAAGTTTGCCAGAGAGGGGGAAAAGTTATACTTCCAGAGGACAGCTTTTCTTCAGAGATTTCAAAGACACTGAATCAGATCATCTTATGATATATTTTTCTTTAGTTCAGAGTAGCTTACAAAGTAGCCATTTTTTACATGTAGGAGAATTCATACATTTGGAAATTGTCTGTGCTGGTTGAATAATTCAGATATTTTTGGTTCCCCAAAAGTAATCATTAGAATTGATGATGTAGTGATTGTCTATGTAAAGGCAAGAAAATAATTTCAAATACAATGGTGGGTGAGTAGCTCATTCTATATTCTGAAATTATTTATTTTATTTTTTTTCAATTCTTTGAAATTTTTTATATGTTTTTATTGGTGCATTGTAGTCGCACATCACAATGAGTATCAGTTTGGTGTTAACATACATGCACACAGCTCTTGGTGTCCCTCCCCCCGCCTCTCCCCCCTGAAATTATTTATTTAAGCATTCCTCTCTGCTGGGCTTCTTGGCAATTTCTTTCTTTCTTTTTTTTTTTTTTTTTGCGGTACCGGGGATTGAACCCAGGGGCGTTCTACCTCTGCGCTACACCCCCGGCCCTATTTTTTATACTTTATTTTGAAACCGGGTCTCACGAAGTTGCGGAGGGCCTCACTAAGAAGAGAGAGAAAGACAGGGAGAGAGAGAGAAAGAGAGAGAGAGAAAGAGAGAGAGAGAGAGCGCTGAGGCTGGCTGCGAACCTGGATCCTTCGGTCTCTGCCTCCCAAAGTACTGGGATTACAAGCCTGTGCCACCACGCCCAGCCTTCTTGGCAATTTCTCAAAATTTTAGGTACACAGAATTGTGTTGTTTAAAGAATCTATGGTTCAGAAAATATTCATTTTTATTCATTGAGTGTCTATTGTCTTAGTGCTAGGGGTATTATTACAAAACACCACAGGCTGGGTGGCTTAAACAATACAAAGTAATTTTCTTGCAGGTCTGGAGGCTGGAAGCACAGGATCAAGGCTCAGGCGGGGTTGCTTTCCTCTGTGTCCTCTCTCTCTGGCTTGCAGATGACCCTCCTCTCGTTGCCTCTCCATGTGGTTTTACTTCTGTGCACACATCCCTCTGGTGTTTCTCTGTATGTCCTAATCTTAGAAAGACACCAATAAATTTGGATTAGGGCCAACGTGAGGGTACTGGTGGTTAAGTAGGTCAACACATGTATTGGAGGGAAGGGGCAAAATTTCCTCCCTAGCATCTACCATCTAGTAGGCATGATTCTAAATGCTTGGGATTAGTAAATAAAACATGCAAAATCCCTGTCCTTGTGGAATATACATGCTAATGAAGGCAAACAACATGAATATAACCATGATTTAGAAAGTACATAGTGTTAGAAGGTGAGCAGCGCTATTGCGGACATATTAGAAGATATTTATGGAGTGCATTGGGTGTGGGGAGGTGGATGATCGGAGAAGCCTTCCTGTAGTTTAGACAGAAGATAACCACCGAATGGTTGACTGAAGGAGGTAAGAGAGTTTGTAAGGAGAGAGAAGAGTGGCGCAGGCTAAGGAAATAACACTGCCAAGACCCTAAGGTGAGAGCATATTTATAAACCACAAGGAGACCAGGGTGACCACAGCAGGGTAAGCATGTGAAGAGGAAAATCAGGATACTTGGAAGGTGACCCAGGGGCAGATCATGAGGGACCTTGGAACCACTGTAAAAACTTTAACTTTTGTACTGAGCAGGGTGGGAAGAGATTGGAGGAGTGATGGATGTGGACTTGTTTTATAACAGGTTCACTCTGGTTGCTGGGTTGAGAGGTAGAAGGGTGGACTCGAGGAGACCAGTTAGTGTTCCTGCAATAATCTGGGTGAGAAGTATAGTGACTCAGATTAGAATTCGAGGGATGGAGATGATAACAGCCATATTCTGGCTGTGTTTTGAAGATAGAGGCAGCAGGATTTGCTAATGGTTTAGATGTCAGAAGGAAGAGACAGAGAAGAGGCAGAAGTGATTCTGACTGTTTAGGCCAGAACAGATGTAGATGTGTGGATT
Source organism: Glis glis (assembly GCA_004027185.1). Lineage (NCBI taxonomy): Eukaryota > Metazoa > Chordata > Mammalia > Rodentia > Gliridae > Glis > Glis glis. The sequence continues at coordinate 10,877 of PVJS01015850.1, read as the reverse complement.
TGACATCCATTGTGATACAGGAAGAGGACGTTTGGTGAGGAAAATCAGGACTTACGTTTTGACATGCTAATTCTTTTTTAGGAAATTGACATTTTTAGAATAATGGATAGGGGATTTTAGGGAAGTTCAAGGGTTAATAGAGTACAGAATTGGTCACTTCATTTAAGAAACTATACATTCCTAACTGTAGGAATCCAGGCTCTGAGACAAATATGATGAGGATGTGTGCACCATCATGGTAGCGACATTTATTCCAGAGAGCCACATGACAAATCCAGAGAAATAAAGATTTAACAGCTCTAATGCATTTATAAGAATGAGTGCCAGGACCAAATTAGTGTAGTGTAGCAGGAAATGTGCCCTGGGGTCATGTGACCTGGATTTGAGTCTGTATTTCACATGACCCTGGGCAAGTTGGTTGACCATTTGAATCTCAGTTTCCTCACCTATAAAATGGCCTGCCAATGATATTTTGAAGATTAAATGTACCATTAAAACAAAAATCGCATGAGGTGATATTAAACAGATAAGGAAGACTTTACTCAAAACTCTTTCCATAGAGGAGAGAGACCGAGATCAACTCCACTAAGCAAAAGGCTGCAGAATTTAAGTGTTAGGGTGGGGGTATTCTGGGCCGTCTGTGTTTCCTAATCGACTTTGCCCAAGTAAAAAATAAACTTTCTTGTATCTTTAGGACAGGAGATGACTTTACAATTTGGAGTAAGGTACCCACCAAAGTTAGTCTCTGAACATCTCGCAGCAACCATAGATGTACTTGTTATCTTCCTTGAGGTTTACATTTCAAACAGATGGCTTCCAGGACCTTGAGAAAGACGGTCCTAGGTTATAAAATTGGCAAGAAGCCTTTAAAAATATTTACATCTCAAAGGGATAAAGAACTTACAATTTCAAATTTTCTAAAATAAATGCTCTAAGGAAAGAGAGGTCAGGAGCCTACAGGCAGGAAGAAACCTGTCTAAAGTTTGGTCAAGATAGAAAAAGTGTTAAGGACATTTTAGTAAATATCACTTGAAAAGTAACTGATTCAGGCCATGGAGCATAAGAGGTGCTCAAAGAATGAGAGCAATCATAACCATTATTGTTAAAGATTGCTGCTATAAAAAACCTGATATAAGGTGGGCATGGTGGCATAGGCCTGTAATCCCAGTACTTGAGAGGTTGAGACAGGAAGATTGCAGGTTCAAGGCCAGTCTCAGCAACTTAGTAAGACCCTTAGAAACTTAGTGAGACCCTGTTTCAAAATTAAATAAAATAGTGCTGGGGTGTGGCTTGGAGGTTCAACCCCCAAGTTGAACTCATGGGTTCAACCCCCGGTACCAAAAATAAAATAACAATCTAAAATAGACAAAATCCCTATTGACCTACATTCTGACAAGTGCTATGTTAGATGCTGTAGGAAAGAAGTAAATTAATGTTTTGGCTAATTATGAATTCATTATTTAGAGTAAGTTGGAGAGACTCAATCGACTCAATTGCATCATCAGGGCTGGCATGAAACCATGGATCCTTAGTGATCCCTGTCCAAGGCATGAAGCGTCCCTAGCACACTGTCCTGGCAGTTCTTCTCATCTCTCCAGATTACAGGAACCTGGAAAGAAGCACAGTTGGAGAATTAAAAAATGGGGATCTTGTTTTGGGCTAACAGAAAAAAGATATAAGTCAAGCCACATTTTTGATATTGTAATTTAATTCCTAATGTGTCATTGAACATTGGCAGAAATTAATTCTCATTGGTAAGTGATTTAAGGTGAGAGAAGATACAGTGCAAAGATTCTGAAAAATAACCTTCCAAAGCACATTGGCTATTAGAACTTCACAATGTATATAGTATAAGAGAAATTCAAGACTTTTTGCACATTGAGTTTAGTATTACTAATGCACGTAAGGCTTATGTAAACCTCATACCAGATAAAAGTTCTATCCTACCAGGGACTGTAACCAGGCTTAAGTTTAGAGTAGATGTCTAATGGTCTTGAAATGTCCCAGTGGAATATTATGAATACTGCAGTATTGTTAGTAATGTATACTTTACTATGCAAGCCCAAATAACTAAAATCCATATTGTTAAATCTTGCCAAAATTTCATGGGAAAAATACCTTTTTGTGTATGTTTCTTTGTTAGAATATTTTTTTGGAGGCAAACAGAGATATTTTGGTTTGGCCAACATTTAGAAGTCCAAGATGACTTTCTAAGGGGTTCTATAGTTTGAATTATTTGACCATACACTAACATAATGGCATTTTGACTGGGGAAAAAGAGAAACACAGAAGCAAAGAAGGTATAACTTTGGTGTTATTCTCAGGAATGATTGCCTTCTGCCTTTAGGAAAGCATCAGAATTGGAAGATATGTTATTCATCTTTTAGCCCAATCCATTCATTTGTAGATAGGGAAAAAAGGTTCATTTTCTTTTGCTATAATGAACTACTTGAAGCTGAGTAACTTATGAAGAAAAAAGTCTTATTAAGCTGACTGTCTTGGAGGTTCAAGGCATTGTGCCAGCTCTGGCAAGGACCTCATGGCAGATGGCATCACAATGCTGGGGGTACATGTGAGATGGAAAAATTATATCACAAAACTAAAAGAAACAGAGTGGCTGGGGTCCCAAGTCACTATGTTAATCCCTTCAAAGGGCATACCATTAATGACATAATGACCTCCCGCTAAGCCCCGCCTCTTAAAGGTACCATTACCTCATAGCATTGTTAGGGAATCAACCTCCTAACACATGAACTTTTGGGGGATACACTCCATATTCAAACCATAGTGGTATGAAATGGCTGAAGGTACCAACTAGTTTTGTAACTATGCTTGATCTACAATGTGGGTTTCCTGATCCTTAAACATGGGTATGTCTTCCATGTTCATGGTCCCTAAATGCAAAACCATTTTTAGATTGGTATATATATGGCCAAGGAGATAGCATAGATCTTCAGTGAGACATTCCTGAGAGAAGGTGCTTCCTGATGGTCATAGGACATATATAGAGACCATACACTGATAGTTGTTCTCTCTTCTATTTACCTTTTATTTGCTTCTTAGTGGTAACAGGGCTAATAGATGGGGTACACTGGGATTATTGCATAATAAACTTCCCACATTTCTTAACAGTGGCTTGAGCTAAAGACCATATTACAGACTCAACTTTACCCTTTCATTCTAACAGCTCCTGTGCTATTTATGGCATGCTGACTCTTTCCCTATAATATAAACTCTGTACAAGCAAGTGTCATAAATATTTTTCTGCTGAGCCTTAAAAAAGAGCCACCTAGTCAGGTGCTTAATACACATGTATATATACATATCCCTATATAAATTAATATGTGTGTGCATATATGAATATATATGTATACATTTATATATGTGTTTGTATACACAAAAACCTGTGTGGGTGGCTATGTGTAGCTCTAATGACTGTCCACTGCTCCACAGAGAAATAAAGACTACTTTGAAAGCAATATGGCTAGAGAAGAGCTTTAACTTTTTAAGCACTGATGGCAAAAAGCAGGGCAAAGGGTTGGTTGGTATGTGTGTATGGATAACCTGGTAGTGGGATTATACTAGGAGAAGGGTCATTCATAGGCACATCATATCTGCTCCTCACTCACCTTATGTTATAAATCACTCCCACTTGTTCCTGGATATGTGTAGCGTAAGTTCATCTAGGAATCTTTTCCTAAATCTTCAGGGAGAATTAATTACCTCTTCCTTTGTACTCCTAAAGCAATGTAGTATCTGACTCTATCATAGCCATTGTGAAGTATGATAAATGTCTGTCTCCTTTTTGGGTTGCCTAAGAGCATGGACTATGGTCTTAACTGTCTTTCTATCCTTTAGTATTTTTCATATAGGGGATGAATGAATGAATAAGGATAAATGCCAGACTTTGACTCTACTCCTCAACTATCCATTTATTTATTGGCACTGTTCTAAGTGTTTTAGAGATATTGCTCATTCAGTCCTCCTAGCAACCTTATTTTACAGAGAAGGAGCCTGGAATTTAAAGAAATAAAATAATTTGCTTGAGGTCACACATGATGAGGCACAAGAAAGGAGTCACACCCAGGAAGAGTGGCTGCATTATTTAGAGTCCATATTCTAAATAATCATGCTATTCTATGCCTATCCCGTCCTGAACATGTAATGTTTAAGATGTCAAGAGATTAGGGTCTGGAAATAGTGGGATACAGGAAAAATCATTTGACTAGGAATAGTAGGAAACAGTATGTCTTTGGCAAGAGTTTTCTGTTGCCAATTGGTGGTTCATAAGGCTCCTTCTTGGGAAGGGGAAGATGGATTCAAAAGTGTTTTGGAAAAAGAGGTATAGAGGTGAAGGGCCCGAGAACTCTGAGGGAGTTCTCCTTACAGCTGTATCTAGGCATAATTGGGGTGATTTTCTCTGTCTTAATAGGGTGTTTATATCTTGACCTGCTCTACCCTCTGAAGAAATGGCTAATGCATAGACTCATTAAATCTAAGGGATTCTAAATGAAAATTATATTTTTATTATTGTAGTTTTTGTAAAGTAAGCCTACATTCCACAAAATCCTCTGCAAATATTTTCAGAGGGTGCCTGAATCTTTGTTCTGGGTTCAGTGGTTCACCGTATAAACTAATAAAAAATGGTAAAACCTCTGAGGTGTCACTGATCCATTTTTTCCTCAAATTCCTATTGAATTATAAGCAGATACACCAATCAGTGTGCACACAAAGCCTGATATTGTTGGCTTCTCAGCACAAACTTGGAAGGTTGGGGAAGGAATTAACAGTTTCTATTTTGAACCCTTTGGTAAGCCCCAGGCATTTGTGGTTTAAAAGCCCTTTTGGTGCCTAGCAGAAGCGTGGTGAACAGTTAGGGTTGACGTTACTCATGTCCTTCGGGAAGCACTCCTGTTCTTGTTGAAGTTAAGTTCCTGGAGGGAACGCTTTGCATTCTGTATCCTGCCTTACTCACTCTGATTACTGTTTTTGAAGTTCCCTTGGGTTCTTCCCAACTAGACACAGTCTTTAAATTCTCAGTGACGCTCTTCACTTCTAATACATGTGCTGTTCCAGCCTCATTGTCGTAGCCATTCCCAAGATAAAGAACAGAAGCAGGTGGTGAGTGATCCCAAGATACTCACTGGTAGGATACAAATAAAAAAAATATCTAAATGAAAATGAGTGGATTCAGGTCAAAACAACTAATTGCTATGGGAACCCTAACTTCCCATGTAGGTAAGTCCCCATACTCACTTTGCTTAGACCTACAAGACAGTCTTTAAAAAGAAAAACAATGTAGTGCTTAGGAAAAGTGTGCTTCTCTTAACATCTAGAACCTGGAGGAAAAAGTTTCCATCTCAAATCTGCAGTTTTATTTGTTCATATTTCCTTTGCTGTGAATGTGATACTAGAGGTGAAGCCCAGAGGCATTTTACATCTGAGCTACACCCCCAGCCCTTTTTTAACTTTTTGTTTTGAAATAGGGTCTCACTAAGTTGTTGAGAGTCTTGCTAAAATGCTGAGGTGGGTCCTGAACCTGTGATCTTCCTGCCTCAACCTTCCAAGTACTGGGATTATAGGCATGTGCCACCATGGCAGGCTCCTTGACTTTTTATTTACCTTTTATTCTCTTTCTGTTTCTCTCCTTGTTTCTTCTTTCCCTGTCTCTTCTTTCTGACCTCCCCTTTCTCCTTGTCTCTATCATCTGCCGACATTTCCAATGCTGTCCAGTAAAACTTTCTGTGACATAGGAGATGTCACATTTGCAGTGTCTGATGAAGTAGCTGCTAGCTACTGTGACTACAGAGAACTTATAATGTGGCCGTTGTGACAGAGGAAGGGGATTTTTAATTAACATAAATCAATTTAAATTTGAATAGCCACATGTGGCTAACAGGTATCAAATTGGCCAGTGCAGCTTCAGACTAATAATTTATCTCTAACATTTTCTGTATTATTCAGATGTTGGTGACTGAGACTTGATATCCTCTTTGCATAGTCTCTTCTTTTTAAGAAATCATTCATCCCCAGGGAAAGTTGGTTCAGCTTACATACTTTGGTATCAACTTTTTCCAAACTCTTCCTCTCAACTTTAGAGGGCCTTCCGGGCCAGAGAGCACTTAGTGTCCTTTCTGAAGATAGAATGTTTCTTGCTGGTTGCCTGGAGATTAGACATCCTCTAGGTAGAGATGCAGGGCACCCCAGTGTGACTGGATGTTCAGACTGGGCTCATTTGCAAAGCACGGGAGCAGGTGTATTTGAAAATTTCATGAGCGAAGGCAGAGGTCAGCAACCTTTTCGGCCATATCTGCAGGAATAAACAATGTTGGTTCAAGGGTCTTGAGCCATGGGAAGCAAAAAGAAGAAAAGGGAAAGGAGGAGTGAAAACAAAAAGGCAGTAGAGAAGGAGAAGAGAGAAGAAAAGGAAAAGGAGAGTCAGCATACTCACCTTAAGAATGAGAATATTGGGCTGGGGGATGCAGCTCAGTGGTAGAGAACTTACCTAGTATGTGTGAGGACCTGTGATTGATCCCCACTACTGAAAAAAAAAGAATGAAAATGTTACGAACAGTGGTGTTACTTGAAGCTCTACCTCTGGTAATATATTCCCAGGAAGCCAGACTCTCTTATAAGAAAACTTTAATCAGCCATAGAGGCTGTATCTCTGGGTTTTGAGTAGTTCCCCAGCAAAAGGTGGGGAAATCAGTTAGTTCTATGTATCTCTCAGAATACCTGAATTCTACTCCAAATAAGTTTAATGCCACCCTTGTGTAGACTGGACATTACTTTATGTCCTCCTGCCTATGTTTTTTTCTTTCTTTTAACTTGATAAATATGACCTCAAAATCCAATGATCACTTTGTTTTTGGTCATCATTTGTTCTGATTAGTGACAGAGAAATAGGAAAAGACATTTCAAGACCAGGTCACTAGTAAGAACAAATATGTTTCTTTTAAGTCTATAGTTCTGCTAAGTCACAGAATTTTTTTTTTTCCTTAGCAGTTTGCTTACAATCTTGGAACCATGTTCCTCATATCTGGGAAATCTATTTTACATTGACTTCTTGTATTTGCTACATTTTATATTGACTGGCTTTGCTGTATTTTAAATGTATTTGTGTCTAGACTTGTGGGGCTTTAGCTACAGCCAATTTCTACATTATTAAGAGGGTTATTTTGAGTGGCCCCTGTGAATAAACCTAATTTTCCCCTCTGATTAGTGCTTAATTTGAAATTGTTTGTGCAGTGGTGAAATCGTTCTTGAGTTTCACTTCCAGGTTCCAGTTTCCAGTCCCAGAGGTTGTTTTTGATTACATAAATGCTTTCAGGGTGATTATGTGGGCAAAATTGTATATTAGGTAGTGTTAGTGCCTTCTGTAAGAAATGGTATTGTTTAGAAAGAAGGGCTGTGAGTTAGGTTTTATGTTTTTAGGTACTTCACAATTACATGATCATTCCTTTTATTCAATGCCAACATACAACCCGCACTTATAACCTTTCATAATTTTCTCATCCAGCCTTTGATTGGAGGTTCATTTCTCTTTGAGATTCTGTATTGCAGGATGATTTTTATAGACAGACACATTAGGTTTTTCATAATATAGTTTCCCAAATTCCACTTTTCCCTCTGTCTTCAATTTTTGTAATAAATACCATGGGAGAGGCAAGATATTTATACTACCTTCCAAGATCTTGCCTAGAAACCAGAGCATACAACTTCCTTATGAGACGATGTTTGCACTATAAATCTTTATAAACACATTCTCTGATACTCAGCCAGATAATTTGCTGTCTGTTAATACAGGTTCATAGCTAGAGAGAAAATTTGCCTCAGGCTCCAGTATTACCCATACCTGATTTAGATGATATTGAGATTTTGGACTTTGAGTTGATGCTGAAATGTATTAAGATTTGAGATGCTGGGATGGGGTTAATATATTTTGCACATGAGGATATAAATTTGGGGAACCAGAGAATGGAGTGCTATGGATGGAATTGTGTCCCCATCAAATTAATATGTTGAAGTCTTAACCTCCAGGACTTTGCAATATGACCTTATTTAGATATAGAGTCTTTATAGAGATAATCAAGTTAAAATGAAGTCATTAGAGTTGGCCACAATCTAATATGACAGTGTTCTTATATAAAAGGGAGACATTTGGATACATGAACATGCACAGAGGAAGATAATTTGAAGAGAGAGAGAGAGAGAAAGAGAGAGAGAGAGAGAGAGAGAGAGAACACCATGTGAACATGAAGATATCTGTGCACATGCTGAGGAAGGGAAGCCTTGAATACACCCTTCCCAAGCCTTCTGAAGGAACCAACCCTATCAATGCCTTGATTTCAGATTCCTCACCTCCAGAACTATGAGGCAATACATTTCTGTTGGTAATCTGTTCAATTTGTGGTAGCAGCCATAGCAGACTGTTAGCTTTTTTGTTGCTGTGACCAAAATATCTGACAAGAACAACTTAGAGGAGGAAAGGTTTATTTGGCTCAACTTTCAGAGGTTCAGTCCATGCCTGTTGGTTCCAAGGCAGAAACACTGTGGCTGCAGGGCATGGCAGAGGAAAGCTGCTCAACTCATGGCAGAGGGGAAGGAGAGAGAGAGAGAGGCAGGCTGGTCAGCCAGGACTGATACAATCCTCAGGGCCACATCCCCAGTGACCTACTTCCTCCAGCCAGGTCTCAATTCTTTTTTTTTTTTTTTTTTTTTTTTTTTTTTTTTTTTTTTTGCAGTACCGGGGATTGAACCAAGGGGCATTCTACCTCCACGCTACGCCCCCGGCCTTCTTTTTTATACTTTATTTTGAAACCCGGTCTCACGAAGTTGCAGAGGGCCTCCCTAAGGAGAGAGAGAGGGAGAGAGAGAGAGAGAGAGAGAGACAGGGAGAGAGAGAGAAAGAGAGCTGAGGCTGGCCGCAAACCTGGATCCTCCGGTCTCCGCCTTCCAAAGTACTGGGATTACAAGTGTGCACCACCACGCCCGGCCAGGTCTCAATTCTGAACCTTGCTGCATTGGAGACCAGGCTACAACACAGGAGCTTTGTGGAGAACATTCCAGATCTAAACCATAACACAGACTAACACAGGAGGCCAGGTCCCAATCTGGTTATCAGGTACAAGGATGGACAAGTGTCATATAAAACATGCAGATCCAGTGACCATTCTAGACTTTGTCTAGATATATACCTACAGCTTTCCAGAATAACTTTCTTTTATTTCTATTTTTCGTGTGGTGATGGGGTCAAACCTATGGGCCTCATACTTGCTAGGCAAGCAGTCTTACCACTGAGCTATATTCCTAGCCCTCCTGTATTCTTTTAAAATCATAGTCAGTTTTCATGATTTCTCTCGCTCTCTATGAATCTTAAAGAATGACCAGTAGTGAGTCCAAGGATAATACCCACACATTTTCAGTCATGTCAGGTGTTATCCCCAAACAGAGATGCTAAATGTTACTTTTACTATTACTACTGCTACTAATATTATCTAATATTTATTGGCCACTTGCCATGTTCCCAGTAATATTTTGAGATTAATTTTATTATTGTTTCCCTCATTTTATAAAGGAGGGAACTGAGACAGGAAGGCTGAACTTGGCTAAGCTCACACAACTAGTTCGTGGCCAATGTGAGAATAATGAGCACCTGTTTGATCTTAACCACATCTGTGCTCTGAGAATAAAGTTCTAAGAATGAAAAATGGGAGTAAACCAAGCTTTGAGTAAGGAGATTACAGGCATACCATCACATTTACATATCAGAAGACCTCTGGTGAGAAACAATCCATATGACTTTAAGCATCTCCAATTTTTCCCAATGAAGACATTTCCAATAGCAAAGCCTAAGTGGGTAGCCATTGCATCACTTCACATCCAAAGCTTTAGACAGACCCTGACACAGTTGCCAGTTGCTGCATCAGCTCAAAGGAACGTTCTTCTGTAATCAATTAAGTTCCCTGCACTTGATTACTCAATTCCTGCCAGAGGCAATTTAAAAAGCCGTTCACAACAATTTGTTTTACAATTTCCAGGACCACTAAAATGACCTAAGGACCTGGAATTTTAAAAGATATTTTTCCAGTGTTGTCTGAGAATAATACGGCAATAAAACAAAGAGCAAGCCCACTTAGATCTTAATGATATCCATGTGAAAAATACACTCTTCATTCATCAAGCTTTAATCCACAGGTATAGCATTGTTCATGGGACATGGTGTTTGCTATAACTAGTTAAAGGACTTGGAGCTGATGGAATTGGACAACCTCTGTGGCTCTGTCATACCCACACTGTGTGCACCTTTGCTAATTACCCACTCTGAATTTAGTGACCTAATCTTTACAATGAAGGAGGTAATACTTATCTCATAGGTGGATATGGGAAATGAGTAGAATGGTGAGCATAGAACATCTGGCGCATTACTGGGATCAGTCATTTATCCTTCCGTTCCACCTTTTCCTTCCTTCCCTTTCTCCCCAGTGGTTCTCTGCCCATATCTCAGCTTGCCAAGGGATGACACACAGAACCTTGATCAAAGCCATACAGTTGATGAAAATTTGACTCAGGACCACTTCAAAGTTGATTTCTAGTTTGTGTGTTTTGTTGGACAGAGGAAGGTGAAGACTATACAGGTAATGGGACTTCAGCTGCACAGATTTGTGTTTAAAAATTCTCAGGGAAGCCGGGCGTGGTGGTGCACGCTTGTAATCCCAGTACTTGGGAGGCTGAGACAGGAGCATCCGGGTTTGCAGCCAACCTCAGCTACTTAGTGAGGCCCTCTGCAACTTAGTGAGATCAGATCCCTTTTCAAAATAAAGAATAAAAAATAGGGCTGGGGGTGTAGCTCAGAGGTAGAATGCCCCTGGGTTCAA
>PVJS01015849.1:0-38281 GCA_004027185.1 Glis glis | reverse complement strand
GAACCCAGGGGCGTTCTACCTCCACGCTACACCCCTGGCCCTATTTTTTTATACTTTATTTTGAAACCGGGTCTCACGAAGTTGCGGAGGGCCTCACTAGGTAGAGAGAGAGAGAGAGAGTGAGAGCTGAGGCTGGCCGCGAACCCGGATCCTCCGGTCTCTGCCTCCCAAAGTACTGGGATTACAAGCATGCGCCACCACGCCCGGCCTTATTTTTTATTTTTGAAACGGTCTCACTAAGTTGCAGAGGGTCTTGTCACAAGTTGCTGAGGCTGGCCGCAAACCTGCAATCCTCCTGTCTCAGCCTTCCAAGTACTGGAATTACAAGCGTGTGCCACCAAGCCTGGCTCTTGATGACTTTCAATATAGTCATATAAGCCAGGCGTGGTGGCACACGCCTGTAATCCCAGTACTTGGGAGGCTGAGACCGGGGGATCCGGGTTCGCGGCCAGCCTCAGCTACTTAGTGAGACCATTTCAAAATAAACAATAAAAATAGGGCTGGGGGTGTAGCCCGGAGGTAAAATGCCCTTGGGTTCAATCCCCCGTACTGCAAAAAAAAAAAGTCACATAGCTGTGGAATCATCATCACCATCTAATTCCAGAACATTCCCATAACCCCAAAAAGAAATATCAGACTTGTTAGTAATCAATCCTAATTCCTTCTTCTCTTCACCCCTGGCAATCATTAACCTAGTTTCTGTGTGTATAGATTTGCCTATTCTGGACTTTTCATATAAATGGAATCATTTCTTATGTCTGGTTCACCCATGCCATTGTATGTATCAGTACTTCACTCTTTTTCATTATGAATTGCCAGGTCATATAACTTTATGCTTAACCTTTTGAGGAACTGCCATACTTTTTCAAAGTGACTGCACTATTTTATATTTGCACTTGTAGGGTATTAAGGATTCTAATTTCTCTATCCTAGTGGGTATAAAGTGGTACCTCATTGTGGGTTTGATTTTTATGTCTCTGACAGCTAATGATGTTGCACATCATTTCCTGTGCTTACTTCCCACAGATCCTTTGCCCATTTTTCAGCTGGGCTATTTGTCTTTTCATGATTGAGTTGTAATAGTCCTCTCTATATTCTAAATACATGTCCCTTTTGAGATATATGATTTGCAAAAATTCTCTCCCTTTCGATGGGCTGTCTTTTCACTTTCTTCATGGTGTCTCCTCAGCTTTTAGGATGAAGGTGGAACTCCTGAGCTCAGCCTTCAAGATCCTCTGCTCAGTCAAAATAAACTTCTTGCCGGGCGTGGTGGCACACGCTTGTAATCCCAGTACTTTGGGAGGCGGAGACCGGAGCATCCGGGTTCACAGCCAGCCTCAGCTCGCTCTCTCTCTCTCTCTCTCTCTCTCTCTCCCTGTCTCTATCTCTCTCTCTCTCTCTACTTAGTGAGGCCCTCCACAACTTCGTGAGACCCGGTTTCAAAATAAAGTATAAAAAATAGGGCCCGGGGTGTAGCGCGGAGGTAGAACGCCCCTGGGTTCAATCCCCGGTACCGCAAAAAAAATAAAAATAAAAAATAAAATGGGGCTAGGGGTGTAGCCTGGAGGTAGAATTTCTCTGGACTCAATCTCCAGTACCCAAAAAATAAATAGATGATAGATAGATAGATAGATAGATAATAGATAGAAAGAAAAAGCTCAGTGAACCCCAAGTAGGAAAATGTAATGGTCAGGAGTGGTGGCACACACCTATACTTGGGGGCCCAGACAGGAGGATCACAGGTTCGAGGCTAGCCTTGACAACTTAGTGAGACCCTGTTTCAAAATAAAAAATCAAATAGGACTGAGGGTGCAGCTCAGAGGTAGAACACCCCTGAATTCAATCCCCAGTACCACACACACACACACACACACACACACACAAAATAATGAATCAGCCAGGCATGGCTGTGCACACTTGTAATCCCAGTACTTGGGAGGCTGAGACCGGAGGATTGCAGGTTCGCGGCCAGCCTCAGCTACTTAGTGAGGCCCTCCGCAACTTAGTGAGACTCTGTTTCAAAATAAAGAATAAAAAATAGGGCTGGGGGTGTAGCTCAGAGGTAGAATGCCCCTGGGTTCAATCCCCAATACCACAAAAAAGAAAAAAAGTAATGAATTTCTTAAACATTCTAGTATTGCTTAGGAACTTAGCAAAAAAAATTCTTATGTCTTTCCATTTACAATCAGAAGCATAGCCAGGCGTGGTGGCGCACGTTTGTAATCCCAGTACTTGGGAGGCTGAGACAAGAGCAAGAGAGAGAGAGAGAGAGAGAGAGAGCTGAGGCTGGCCACAAACCCGGATCCTCCAGTCTCCGCCTCCCAAAGTACTGGGATTACAAGCGTGCGCCACCACGCCTGGCTTTTCTTCTTTCTTTCTTTCTTTCTTTTTTTTTTTTGCAGTACCGGGGATTGAACCCAGGGGCGTTCTACCTCCGCGCTATACCCCCGGCCCTATATTTTTATACTTTTTTTTGAAACCGGGTCTCACGAAGTTGTGGAGGGCCTCACTAGATAGATAGAGATAGAGATAGAGATAGATAGATAGATAGATAGATAGAGAGGGCTGAGGCTGGCCGCGAACCCTGATCCTCCGGTCTCCGCCTCCCAAAGTACTGGGATTACAAGCGTGCGCCACCACACCCGGCTTGTTCTTTATTTTGAAACAGGGTCTCACTAAGTAGCTGAGGCTAGCCACAAACCCAGATCCTCTGGTCTCAGCCTCCCTAGTACTGGGATTCCAAGCGTGCACCACCACGCCCGGCTACAGCTAGACTTTAAAGTCAAACCAATCTGGGTTTAATCCCAGGCTTCCCTATTTCCCAGCTGTGTGGGACCTTGGGCATATTACTTCACTGCTCTGGTCTTATGTCTAAGCAGTAGATAATAAAATGATCTTTCTTACAGGGTTTGGTAAAAATTAAATGAGATAAGATATGCAAAGCACCAGTACTTGGTATCATAGTAAATGCTCAATTAGCAGATACTAACAATGATAGTGTGTGTGTGTGTGTGTGTGTGTGTGTGTGTGTGTGTGTATTTTTTGGGGGGGTGGTACTAGGGATTAACTCAGGGGCATTCTACCTGAGTAGATTTTTTGGTACTGGGAATTGAACCCAGAGGCAGTCCACCTCCGAGCTCCATCCCCAGACCAATTTTATTTCTTATTTGGAAACAGGGTCTCACTAGGTTGCTGAGAGCCTCACTAAATTGCTGAAGCTGTCCTTGAACCTGCGATCCTCCAGTCTCAGTCTCCCAAGTACTGGAATTACAAGCGTGCACCACCACACCCAGCTACCCCCAGACCTTTTTATGTTTTTTTATGTTTGTGGTACTGGGGATTGAACCCAGGGGCCTTCTACCTCTGAGCAACACCCCTAGCCCTATTTTATTCTTTTTTTTGTGTGGTACTGGGGATTAAACCCAGGGGAATTCTACCTCCGGGGTATACCCCCTAGCCCTATTTTATTCTTTATTTTGAAACAGGGTCTCACTAAGTTGTGGAGGGCCTCACCAAGTAGCTGAGGCTGGCCGCGAACCTGCGATCCTCCTGTCTCAGCCTCCCAAGTACTGGGATTACAAGCGTGATCCACCATGCCCAGCTATTTTATTCTTTATTTTGAAACAGGGTCTCACTAAGTTGCCGAGGGCCTCACAAGTTGCTGAGGCTGGCTGCGAACCTGTGATCCCCCTGTCTCAGCCTCCCAAGTACTGGGATTACAAGCGAGCACCACCATGCCCAACTTATGTTTTGTTTTTTTGAAACAGAATTTCAGCCGGGCGTGGTGGCACATGCTTATAATCCCAGTACTTGGGAGGCTGAGAGAAGAGGATCGCAGGTTCAGAGCCAGCCTCAGCAACTTAGTGAGGCTCTCAGCAACTTAGCGAGACCCTATTTCCAAAAAAAAAAGGTCTGGAGGTATAGCCCGGAGGTAGAAGGCCCCTGGGTTCCATCCCCAGTACCACAAAAAAAAAGAAATCAGGATTTCACTAGGTTGCTGAGAGTCTCGCTATGTTGCTGAGGCTGTCCTCGAACCTGTGATCCTTCTGTCTCAGCCTCTCAAGTACCAGGATTACAGGCATGTGCCACCATACCCAGCTCATGTATAATTCATAATAATACAATCTCAGAAAGTAAAACTATATCAGAACAGACATGACTATAAGTGGGTTTTATGGAGCTCCATACCTGTTTTCCACTCAGCTGGTAGAAGGAAAGTTTCTGTCCCCAGTCAGCTACAGCCAGGATGTCATTATGCTCCTCTCTAATCAACAGAAGACAAAAGAGGTTACAAGGGGCCATGGACTCTGATGAGTGCAGCTCTAAGAGTTTAACAAACAACAGGAAAAAGAGCGCCCTGGCCAGGCTGTCAGGATGCCAAATGTTGCACAACTTCACAGAGGCCAACAGCTGAGACCCGGCTCAGCCCGTCAATTAGTCCAATGGGTTGAGGCAGAGAAGAGAAGAGGCTTGGCTCTCCTGGGATCTGCTATTTCACCGACTCCCTGCCTTGTACTGATGGGGCTGGGATACAGCACAGCACCCCTCGCTTCAGACCTTCCCGGGGAGCAACACTAAGAAAGAGCAAGGCTGAAGCCAGGCATGGTGGCACACGCTTGTAATCCCAGTACTTGGGAGGCTGAGACCGGAGGATCCGGGTTCGCGGCCTGTCTCAGCTACTTAGCGAGGCCCTCTCAGCTACTTAGCGAGGCCCTCTGCAACTTAGTGAGACCCAGTTTCAAAATAAAGAATTAAAAAATAGGGCTGGGGGTGTAGCTCAGAGGTACAATGCCCCTGGGTTCAATCCCCGGTACCGCAAAAAAAAAAAAAGAAAAGAAAGAGCAAGGCTGCAGATCCAAGAGCACTTTTCTCATATGTACTATAAAATGTGGGAAGACTGCAGAAAAACATCTTTTGCAGTGAGAAGGCATGGATTGGATGATTTTTAATAAGCAGGGGCAAAACTTGCTTGCTCTTCCTGAAGAGGAAAAATGAACACCTAAAACCAGGTTCTCTTGGCAGTTGGGCACAGGTGAAAATGGTTTCTTACTGGATCTATTTTTAAGATAGAGTCTCCCTATGTTGCTCAGGCTGGCCTCGAGCTTGCAATCTTCCTGTCTTGGCCTCATAAGTAGATAGAATTACAGGTGTGTGCCACAATGCCTGGCTTCAGATCTAATTTTAAAAAGCATAGTAGGCTTTCTGAAGACCAAGAACTATCTGTGAAACTGAAACCTGTGGGGATCAGTGCCTTGGGACTGGAACTGTAGGACTAACATCCTGGCAAAACCCTCTCAGGTGAGCTGGGAAACAGGCTACCTGGGAATCTAGTTCAAGAGAGACATTTCCAGCCTTGGAGGCTGGGTCTTGATCCACCCAAGGTTGCATGTCTTTATTAATTCCCGCTTTTCTGAGCCTAGGGCCTGATGGTACCTGGCAGCACCACTAGATAGGGAGGCCTTGTTTGTAAAACCCAGTCAAAAGAGGCAGAGTGGAAAATGTCATGGGCATTAATTCAGAACTAAGGGAAAAAAGAGAAAGGTTAAGAGGGATGTTAGCAGGAAGGGGTTTACAGGTGAACTTTGTGTGTCTGGCACTGAAATTCAAACACAATCCAGGAGCCAGCCCGCAGGGAGCCCTCTTGGCAAGGCTGTTCATGGCTTTGGGCTGGGCTCAGCCCCTGTGAGCTGGATTGGTGGTTTTCAAATCCCCCTCACAGGGCAAAATAAAATCTCATGTTAAACAATAAAGAGGGCTGCTCTGCTTGAGGTACGATGGGGACCTGAACCCCACCCTTCTTCTTCCGACCCTGAGAGTCTTCCAAGGAACCTCAGGCAGCACAGACATAGTGTGGCAAGTCCCAAGCTAGATCACTCTTGCCCAGTTGGAGTATCCTGCCCGCCCCACTTTCCCACTCTACCTGCCAGCATTTTCCCTACAAGTGATCCCAACTGACAAGAAGAATGCCTGAGCTGCCAGGAGTAGGGCGTGAGGACTGTGGGAGATCCGGGCCTTTTTCTCTGCCACACGTTCTAGTCAATGCAAGGTGAGTGCAAGTGTGGGAACAGGCCGAGAATGGGTCCAGTAATGGAAGAAGTATTAAATGAATCATGGGGCATCCACACAAAGGATACCATGCAGGCACTAAAAATCATGTTTTTTCAAAGGATTTCTAATGTTACCGGAAAGAGTTCACTCTATGATGTTAACTGAAAAATGAGAAGCAGGATATGGTGTAGCTAATTGTATGAGCACACTAAAAGACTGAAGGGAAATACACTACAATGCTAATGGAGGTTTCTTTAGGGCATGAAGTTGAACCTTCCCCTCTGCACTTTTCAGTATTTCTAGTTTCTCAGAGGCTTACATTATAACCCACACATGGGTTCTCAGTGTGTGCTCCCCTTGGTAGGGAAGTTCACCCGAACAACTCTGGCCCCTGCTCTGCTCCCCTTGTTCAAGGGGCTTAACAACAGCATCTGCCCCGTCAGTCTTCATGGGGCCTGGGCCCTTACAAGGAGGGTTCTCACTCCGTGGGACACACTCACGAGTTGTCGTCCCTGGGATTGTCGTCTTCTTCCTCTGGCTCTTCCTCCTCTGCCTCACTACCCTGACTATCGTATACTGTTGACTTCAGAGTGGTAGGGATTTCCTGAAAATATCTGTTGACAATGACATCCTCAGCATCCTCGTTCTCTCTGTTCATCCAGAAATTCTCCCATCGGCTGTAGACAGTAAGTGGTTGTTCACAATCACATTGCCTAGAACTACACTAAAACTATAATTTCAAAACCTGTCAAGGAGCCCCTGAACCCTACCCGGAAGAGGACGACCACCAGGTACACTGGGCATCCTGCTTCTCATGAATTAAAAATGGTAGACTGAAGCCACAAAGTCATCTGTGGCCACAAAATCAAACAGCAGGAACTCTGGGGTAGGCTAATGGCCTTTGACGGCATTAGATAGGCACAGTACTGCCTGGACTGGACAAAATTATTCAGGAAGAAGTGTAGTAATCTGGTATAGGAAAGACAACAGAATTAAATAACCTCCTAAATCAAGTAGGCAGCCACCTATAAAATGACATTGGACTGGTAAACAATTAAGTCCTTTAATTTACCTTCACAGGGCTCTGGGGGGGGGGATACTGATGGTTTAATAATATTATGGGATTAGACAAAGAGTCTCTAAAGCTATTAGTGCACCTCAAAGTCACATGGGCCTAGGAAGGAAAGCGTGTGTAAGGTTTGATGAGGTAGATGCCAATTGTTTGTGCTTTAGGGGCATGCATAGAGTTAATTTTGAGTTTTCAGTAAGGGCAACAAAAAAGGCTCTTGAAAAAGCTATTCATCAACAGATAGGCACATATTCTGCCCAGACTTGGAAGGAAGAACTGGAAGTGGGAAAAGAGGAAAGCAGCCACAGTGAACATCCAGCTATTAGTTCATAAGGAAATGGCCTTTCTATGTTGCTCACACACCATGCACACACACACACACACACGTTGTGTGCACACGTATACACACACACACTGTGGGATGGTCTAGATAGCTCATCTACATAGCTAAATCTTTGGGATTCATTCCAAAATCGAGATAGGCTTTTTAAAAATTCCATTTAAATGGAACAGGTTCCAAACAGACTAGTCAAGTGCAGTGAGAAGACTCACAAACTATGGAGGCCTCAGGAAGAAAGAACTCAGCCTGCTGAGAAAGCCCTTGTTCCTAATGGTATCTCCCCTAGGAGGAGGACAGCTGTAAGAGTACCTTGAAGGGTTCCAGCAGATGGACCATATCGGGGAGAGGGAGCCCCCTGGACGCTCGATCTTCACTTTTTCCTCACCATTTTTGTTCCGTATGCTGATGACCCCACTGAACATCCCCAGAGCCAGGTACTGCCCATCATTTGTCCAGCTGTGCACACAATCAACAAAGGGCACAGTGAGAGAGAGGGGAACACACAAAAGGTAAAACCAGTGAGAAGGAGGCCTTGGTTTGAAATAAAGAATGATGCAACGATGGCAGGTCATGGTTTCATCGTTCCTGCTTATCCTTGACATAAGGTCAGAGGACTCGACTTCTGATCCCACTTATTTCTGGAGTCAGCAGTGAGATGTGAAGGCAATGGCATCTTTTCCTGAGTCGCACAGTTCTCTGTACATATCTCCATGACAGCCCTTGGCTTGTGGATGCATTCCTGAGCTGGCCCCCACTTCCCATTCTCCATTTTACCCCCTCCCAATTCCAAAGCACCCTATGAACAGACCCTGTGTCTTGGTGTAGTCCCAGCCCCAACACAGGGCTTGACGTGTAGCAGGCACTCGACAGATGTTGAATGGAAGGGCTATCCTCAAAGCTGAACAGCAAGAATAGCTTCCATTTATAGAGTGTCTACTGTCTGCCAGGTGTTGTACTGCATGTTTTACACTGGTGAGTTTGGGGAGATTTCACAGCAACCCTATCAAGTCAGTATTTTTATCACTATTTGTCAGATGAGGAACCTGAGGCTCCAGCTCAGATTCAGTAACTTTCCCGAGGTCACAGAGCAACAGAATCTGGATTATAATTCAGGTCTAGCCTCGAATCCTGTGATTTCTCCCCTGTACATGCTGTGGGACAAGGATAGCCGCATATTTCCAGAGAGCCTCCACTCAGTACAGCTGCACGGTGAGGAGGCCTGTTGCTATAGCTAACATGATGGAAACCTGTGGCTCTCTTTTGCTGATGATCAAAAGCATAGGTCTTTCCCATCAAGGAGACCATCAAGAAAAGAAGAAAAAAGAAAATGTGGGGGCCCATGCCAACTATTAACACAAGAACTTCTCTGCTGTGTGAAATCACTGGATTTTCAGCGTCTCTTTGGAAGATGAAGACACATAAAGCCTACCTTCAGAGATGCCCTTAACTTACCTGCAGCAGGTGACTTTGCTGCTTGATTTGTGCTTGGAGACAGACTTCTGTTCAGGAGACCACAACCCTTCAATGAACAAGAATATAGAAGACACACTGGTTGGAATACTATCCAGCAATAAAATGGAATAAACTACGACACATACAACAGCTTGGAGGCTCTCCAGGGTTTTATGCTGAGTGAAAAGAGCCAACCTCAAAAGGTCATATACTATATGATTCTACTTATATAAATTCTTTTTTTTTTTTTTTTGGTACTGGGGATTGAACCCAGGGGCATTCTACCCCCGAGCTACACCCTCAGCCCTTTTTATGTTTTTGTTTTGAAACAGGGTCTTACTAGGTTGCTGAGGCTGTCCTCGAACCTGCAATTCTCGTCTCAGCCTCCCAAGTGCTGGGATTACAGGTGTGCGCCATCACCCCCAGCTCTATATAACATTCTTGAATGACAAAATTATAGAACTGGAGGAAAGATTCATGGTTACCAGGGGTTGGGGATAACAGGAGGTAAGGAAGGGGGGTTGATGACAGGAGGTATCTGTGTGGTGTTGGAATAGTTCTGTATCATAGATACACATGATAAATGACAGAACTATATATACACATTGGCCAGTCCCAGTTTTCTGGTTTGGGTAATGTATAATAGTTATAAAAGATGTATCCACTGGAGGAAACTGGACGAAGCATACATGAGACTGCTCTGTGCTATCTTTGCACTTACTGAGAATCTATAATTATTTCAAAAGAAAAAGAAAAAAAAGATTAGTGAAGTTCTAGCCAACTTCACTTGAGATTTAGGTCTCAAAGAAATAACAACTTCTCTGTTCATAACTAGGACATTGCAACCAGGGTACAATTTAGCATTCAAAGTAATGAATGATGCTTTCTGAGAATCCAGCTTCCTCTCCCAGGCCTCCACCATAGCACACGACCCTATCTGAGCTGTGCCTTGTCCATGGCACCGTGGTCACCTTGCTCCCTGGGCTCCAGACGCCCTGACTCAGGGCCCCACAGCACCAGGTACATGTCCAGACACCATAAGCAAATTCTACTCTTTGCCTGAGCTGTGAAGCATGATCGATCAAGAAAGGAAATTTAGTGCACAGATATGTTTACACAGCCAGGTGCAATGTCAAACAAGTTATTTTTTTCTCCTTTCCCCTAGTACAGAACGCCTCCCCCAAACATTCCACCTGTGCACATTATTTGTGCCCCACTGAGCCTGCCTGGGGCCTCCAGATGAAGGGAGTCCCCCTCGGCAATGCTTACCAGGGCAGGTTCTGGATGCAATCGCCTAGCCTGGGGACAAGCCCTGGTTCTTCCACCTACCAGCTGAGTGATCACTGAACCACCCTAAGGCCCAGTTCTTTCTCATCAGTAGGGTGGGGATGAGAATAATACCTGACTTGGGGGCTGATACAGAGCTCAACCAGGAATTCATTTTTAATCCTGAGAACAGTATGTAGCCCACTGCAAGTTCAACAAATATTTTTACTTAAGAGTTTTTACAAATCCTACCTTCCTCCAACACCATGAGCTTGAGGGTAGGGATTTTATTTTGTCTTTTTAATCCCCACAAAGTAAGCACATAGAACAGTGCCTCACAGGGAGAAATGCTACATTTTTTAAAAAAAACAAATGACAGTCCCTTCCCTATTTATTTATATAATGTGCTTTCACTTATATTCTTTTTTTTTTTTTTGGCACTGGGGATGGAACCCAGGGGCGTTCTACCTCCGAGCTACACCCCCAGCCCTATTTTTTATTCTTTATTTTGAAACAAGGTCTCACTAAGTTGCAAAGGGCCCCACTAAGTAGCTGAGGCTGGCGGCGAACCCGGATCCTCTGGTCTCAGCCTCCCAAGTACTGGGATTACAAGCATGCGTCACCACGCCCAGCACATATTCTCTCTTTTGAACCTCAGGACTTGATCAATGAGACGGGATGGGTAACATGTTCCTTTTGTATGAGGAAACTGAAATTCTGAGAGGGATGAGGTGTCTGATTCCTTGTCCAAGGGCGGTTCCACTGTTCCCACCATCTCTTAGCAAAGGTACACAACTGATGGAGCTGAATACCAGAATCACCTTTTATGGAAATAACCAACAAGCCTCCTTCCCATTCTCCACAGACATTTTACTGATACCTCTGCCAGCGCCATGCCAGTGCCTACACTACAGGACTCCAGGAGGGACTCGAGGCCTTTAGCCCCTCAGGGATCACAGCTACCTGACAGTCGCGATGATACACTGCACCAGAAGTGCCCTTGACACGGTGAAGAACTTCACATACATGTGGACATGGGATGACACAAAGGTAGGGACAGCTGAACTGTCCCTGCCAGGGTGAGTCAGGGCAGGCTTCCTAGAGGTGGCAACAGCAAGTTATGCCTGTACCTCCCCATCCTCTTTACCAGTTTTTTCCCTGGGAGCTTTCCTGTCGTTTAGATGTCTTACCAGACACGAGTCATCATCTTTCACTGTCTTGGTTTCTGTGGGTTTTCTTAATACACTTATTGGTGCATAGTCTCACATCATAATGTAGTGCATAGTGATAGTGACATACATGTACACAGCATTTCCCTGGCTCCCTCCCCCACTTCTCCATACATGATAGTGAGATTGACACTGGTATTCTCACATATGTACCTAATGTCAAAGGAAGTGACTCCTTCATTGATTCTCCCCCTTCTCCGCCCCCCCTCCCGTAGACCACCTCCCTTGCTCCACTGGGGTTTCTCCTCCATTATCTAAAGTCCCTCCGGTATCCGGATTACTCCTGAGCTTCCGCATATGAAAAAAAATATGACCCTTCACTTTCTGTGACTGGCTAATCTCACTTAACATAATATTCTCCAGTTCCATTCATTTTCCTTAAAATGACATAGTTGTGTTATTCTTTATTGCTGAGTAGAATTCCACTGTGTGTATCCCATAATTTTTAATCCATTCATCTATGGATGGACACCTAGGCTGGTTCCATAATGTGGCTATTGCGAACTGTGCTGCTATAAACATGGATGTGCATGTATTACTATAATATTCTGATTTTGGTCCCTTTGGAAAGATACCCAGGAGTGGAATAGGTGGATCATATGGTGGATCCATTCCCAGTTTTCTACAGTTTAAAGAATAACTGTTAGCCTCAGCTACAGAAGGTGGAGAAGTGGTATGAACTCTCTCAGGACAAAACCCACCACATTATGGATATATTTCAGCATTTTTAGCCTGATTTTCAGTTATTCTAGGACAAGAAATTGGGAATGAGAACCTACCAAAGTCATTGGAGGAACAAGATGCCAGCTGATGAGTAACAGGATTATAGGAGACACACTGGATAGAATCATTGTGCCTGGAAGGTAAACAGCTAGAGGTTGTTATGCAGCAATCCACAAATGTCCCTGTGGCTATGACTGAAGATTTTAACCATGAGCCCGAAGGCTTGAGTAAGCCTCTCTGCAAGTAATCACCAAAAAGCATAGGGATAGCCAGGTATGGTGGCACACACCTGTGTCTGAGACAGGAGGATCGCAGGCTCAAAACCAGCCTCAGCAACTTAGCGAGGCCCTCTGTAACTTAGTGAGACCCTGTTTCAAAACAAAAAATAAAAGAGGGTTGGAGTGTAGCTCAGAGGCAGAAAGCCCCAAGGTTCAATCCCCAGTACCACACACACACACACAAAAAGCATACAGACTAGTGCCCCTTCTACTGGATTGCCCCTCCCCTGCCACTGTCACTACCCTGGTCCAACTTCAATGCCACCTCCTCCAGGACTACTATGCTGGGCACCTCGTTTGTGGGCTGTTGAGATAATGGCATAAAGCACCTTGCATGGTGCCAGGTGCAAAGTAAGTGCTTAGTCTGTGGCTGTTACTGTTTCATGGTGGCCTCCAAATACAGGATGGACAGTCAATGAAGACAATACAGACCAAGATCTTGAAACATGGCAAATCCTTAGGTAATTGAAATTGAGGGAGTCATGTACCATGCATGGCATTTCAGCTCTAATTTTTTGTGTTTGTTTTTTTGTGGTGCAGGGGATTGAACCTAAAAGGATTTTACCTCCGAGCTACACCCCCCCAGCATCTTTTTTTTTTGAAACAGGGTCTCACTAGGTTGCTAAGAGTCTTACCAAGTTTCTGAGGCTATCCTCAAACCTGCGATCCTCCTGTCTCAGCCTTCCAAGTACTGGGATTACAGGCGTGCGCCATCACGCCCATCTTCAGCTCCAGTTTTATTCTTTCACTTCTGCTTAACATTTGACTTACAGCATCACTCATTCCTTCATTTGAAAATTGTTGATTTGTACAACCATGTTCATAGAAGCAGCATTATTCACAACAGACAAGAGTTGGAAGCAATCCAAGTGTCCATCAACAGAAGAACAGATAAACAAAATGTGGTATATACATACAATGGCATATTACTCATCCTTAAAAAGGAAGGAAATTCTGACACATGCTACAATATGGATGAACCTTGAGGACATTATGCTGAGTGAATAACTCAATTACAACAGACAAATACTACATGGTTCCACGTATATGGCCAACCTTGAATAACCAAATTCATAGAGGCAGAGTGTAGAGGGCTGGGATGTAGCTCAGTGGAAAAGCACTTGCCTTGCAAGTGCAATGCCCTGGGTTCAACTTCCAGTACCAAAAAGAAAAGACAAAAAAAAAAAAGAAAAGCTAAGAATAAGGGGAAAAAAAAGAAAGTAGAATGGTGGGTGACAAGGGTTAAGGGGAGAGGAAGAGGAAAGCTGCTAGGTATAGGGTTTAAGTTTTTCAAGGTGAAAAGCATTCTGGATATTGGCTGCAGAACAACGTCAATGTACTTAACACTAATGAACTGTACATTTAAAATATGGTTACGATGGTACATTTTACTGTGTATTTTACCACAATTAAAAAGGGAGAAAACTGTTGAGTACTTACTGTGGACCCGGCATCGTGCTAGGCA
The DNA here is from genome assembly GCA_004027185.1 of Glis glis. Taxonomy (NCBI): domain Eukaryota; kingdom Metazoa; phylum Chordata; class Mammalia; order Rodentia; family Gliridae; genus Glis; species Glis glis. The sequence goes on along the minus strand of PVJS01015849.1, from coordinate 24,411 downwards.
CTAGAACACAAGAGTGAGCCAAAAACGTATGTAGTATCTGCCCTCATGGCGCTTACGGACTGATGGGTGACACTGATCAATGACCAGGATAACTATAAAGCTACAACTGTAAGAAATGCCACAAGGGAGACCTGCCTGCGTCTAGAGGGGCAGGAAAGATGGGAGAATGTGAGCAGAGCCCCTGTAGTGAAAGGAGGCCTGGAGCACTCTGGCCCCAAGTTTCTGGCTTTTGACATTGGGTGGATGTGAGGCCATTTCCTGAAGCAGGGACACTGGAAGTGAGGTGGAATCTGTGATAATACGTTAACTGAACTGTGTTAACCTATTAACACCCAGCCCAGTGCTGGCCAAGACAGTAAGTACTCACTCGCTACCCAATCTTCCCACCACCGCCACACCCCTCGGAACTTCATTTCAAGCTCATTTCAGAGAAAAAAAGTTCTTCCTACATCTGAAAAGGGGCTTTTGCTACAATTACTAAGAGTCAAACTAATATTGTATACCTAAACGGTCACTTACGTGTACTTCAGAATGCCTTCCAGCTTTGACGTCCAGATAATGACACTTTTGTCAGCTGATCCAGAAGCAAACCGTTTGCCTGAAAGTATTTTTAAAAAGAAAATTCTCACATTTATTTTAAACCAGCATTTCCCAGAGGGTATTTCTTTTTTTTTTTTTTTTTTTTTTTTGCAGTACTAGGGATTGAACCCGGGGTATTCTACCTCTAAGCTACACCCCCAGCCCTATATTTTATTCTTTATTTTGAAACAGTGCAGAGGGCCTCACTAAGTACCTGAGGCTGGCCACAAACCTGCGATCCTCCTGTCTCAGCCTCCCAAGTACTGGGATTACAAGCGTGTACCACCACACCTGGCCCCAGAGGGTATTTCTTAGAAAACTAGTTTGTTTCATTCTTTTTGTCTTTTTTGCTGTACTAGGGGTTGAACCCAGGGGTGCTCTACTGCTGAGCTACATCCCTAGCCCTGTTTGTTTGTTCGTTTTCAATTTTGAGACAGGGTCTTGCTACATTGTCCAGGTTGGCTTTGAACTTACAATCCTCCTGCCTCAGCCTTCCCAATAACTGGGATTATAGGTGTGTGGCACAGCATCCACTAGAAAACTAGTTCCTTGCATTACGTAATAAGTATCACCTCTTTTCCTTCTATATCAAGGATCAAACCCAGGGCCTTGTATATGCTAAGCACACCTGCCCCTGCCTCTGAGCTGCACCCCTAGTACATCTACTACTTCTCATCAGTACTGGCGGCTACACTCTGGAGTCAAGATGTTTGGGTTCTAAGCCAGGTGTCGTGGTGCATGCTTGTAATCCCAGTACTTGGGAGGCTGAGACAGAAGGATCACAGGTTTGAGGACAGCCTCAGCAAGTAGTGAGACTCTCATCAATCTAGCGAGACCCTGTTTCAAAATAAAAATAAAATAGGGCTGGGGGGGTAGCCCAGAGATAGAATGCCCCTGGGTTCAATACTCAGTACCACAAAAAAAAAAGAAAGAAAGAAAAGATGTTTGAGTTCCAAACCTGCTCTGTCTGCCACTGAGAACACAGATGTATTACAGATGTATTATGGGCCTATCACATGTACATATCATGTTCTATACTAAAGACTAAATAATGATTACAATACATCATCCTTGCTTTTCATGGAGTCTAGTGGAAGAAGTAGGCTTTATATTAATCCAACAATCCACAAATACAGTCTGGTAGGAAAGATGTGGGCCCTATGAAAGAGAATAACTGGTGGGCCTAATTTTTGTTTGTTTTTATTTGACGTGAAATAATTGTATATATTTATGCAGTACAATGTGATGCTTTGAAAAATAAATAAATTGCAAAATGATTATATCAAGCTAATTAACATATCCATCACCTCAGATACTTTTTTTAATGAGAACATTTAAAATCTATTCTTTCAGCAATTTTCAATCATACATTATTATTAACTATGGGCACCATGCTGTGTAATACATCTCAAAAACCTATTCCTGCCGGGCATGGTGGCGCACATTTGTAATCCCAGTACTTGGGAGGCTGAGACAGGAGGATCACAGGTTTGTGGTCAGCCTCAGCTACTTAGTGAGGCCATCTGCAACTTAATGACACCCTGTTTCAAAATAAAGAATAAAAAATAGGGCTGGGGGTGTAGCTCGGAGGTAGAATGCCCCTGGGTTCAATCCCCAGTACCATACACAAACACACACACACACACACACACAAAAAAAAGAACTATTCCTCCTGTCTGACTGAAACTTTATACTCTTTGGTAAACATCTTCTGGGGGACCTAATTTAGATGAGATCCTTCAGTGGAGACCTAAAGGATGACAAACCTTAGCCAGATGCAAAAAGAAAAGAAAGGAGCATCCACATGAATAAAACAGATGTGCAAAGGCCCCGACATAGGAAAAGGCTGGCATGTCTGAAAGGCTGAGAGGCAGCTAGCTTGGAACACTGAGAACAAGGGGTGAGGTGGGTAGTGGATGAATTTCTAGGGCCTTCAAGGCCACCGCAGAGATCTTGCCCTTTATCCCAAAGCAACGGGAAGCCAAAGAGAGGCTTCAAGCAGAAGAGTGACAGATCAGATAGGCATTTTCAAACTACTTGGGCTTCATGAAAGAACTGTCTGGAGAGAAGCAATATATAACAAGCAATTATTTATTAACTGCATTGTTACAAGTTTACAAACGCTTGGAAGAGGATCAGGGTGTCAGGGCAGCAAACAACAGGAAGCCTTCCCCTACTCTGGTGAGAGATGAGGATTACAGAGTTTTTACACCTTGCTACAGATGTTTAGACTTTATTCTTAGGGCAAGAAGAAGGTGACCTTGAGCAAGTCACTGCGCTCTCAGCCTCACTGTCTTCTCTGGAAACACAGAAGGAGAAGAATCCTGCAGAGGATGTCTGTAGGGGTCAACTAGATAATATCTGTAAAGTACCTTTCCCAGCAGCTGGAACAGAAGACTTTAGGGTGACCCATATGACACTGCTGCAAACACTAAGTAAACAGACTTCTCTTATTTATTGGTATTTCTGTCACTCCTCCCTCATACGGTAGGCAGCAGGTGATGACAGGCGTGAGCTCTGGCTCAGAGTCTCTACGTCAGAACTAGTGACGTCCCTGACCTGCTGGGTGACTGGGAACATCACTGAATACCTCTATGCTTTCATCTCCTTGTTTGAAAAATTGATACAATAATAATATTTACTTCATGGTTGCTGTGAGTACTAAATGAACACATGCCCCCACTGCCCCATCTACACACTAGGTTCCATGTCCTTTGGCCCACTCACTACCTCTGTTCCAGAAATTCTCTCCCATCTCCTATAGCATCAATTTTTCTCAAATGCAAATGTCCCAAACTGAACTCTTGGTCTTCCACTGTACACTTTCTCTGCCAGCAGCCCCTCCCGCCTCGGTGGAGGGCAACCACATCCTTTCAGTAGCTCAGGTCAAAAACCTTGGCATCAACCGGGCATGGTGATGCACACCTGTAACCCCAGTACTTGGGAGGCTGAGACAGGAGGATCACAGGTTCGAGGCCAGCCTTAGCAACTTAGCAAGGCCCTTCCCAACTTAGTGAAACCATATTTGAAAATAAAAAAATAAAACAGGGCTGGGGGATGTAGCTCAGAGGTAGAATGCCCCTGGGTTCAATCCCCAGTAAAATACACACACACACACACACACACACAATCCCTAGTAATACACACACACGCACACGCACATGCACGCACACACACTTCTATTTATTTAATATTTGCAGCAGTATCTGCCCCAGCTCTGGGTAAGCAACTCCTACCTGAGGGCTTCCACAGTGGCTCTTCCCTCTCTGTGGAGATCTCCCCAGATGCCCACCTGTCCCCACTGGAATGAGCCCACCCTCACTATCCTTATTCAATATTGCACCTGATCCCTGCCAGGTGCAACACTTTTTTTTTTTTTTTGCGGTACTGGGGATTGAACCCAGGAGCATTCTACCTCCAAGCTACACCCCCAGCCCTATTTTTTTGTTCTTTATTTTGAAACAGGGTCTTACTAAGTTGCGGAGGGCCTTACTAAGTAGCTGAGGCTGATTGTAAACCCGGATCCTCCGGTCTTAGCCTCCCAAGTACTGGGATTACAAGCGTGCGCCACCACACCTGGCTAAGGTACAACACTCTTAATCCTCCTTTTCCTGTCCTACTTTTCTTCTACAACACTTATCGCCTACCAGGGTACTACTTAATTTTCTTATTTACTATGACTATGATCATTATATATCTTCCCTCATACCCTCACCCAGCCCTCTCATAGAATAGAGGCCCCCACAGGACATAGGCCTTTGTCTGTTTTGTTCTCTGAAGGATCTTAGGCACCTTGGGGAGTGCCTCGCACATAGATGGCCTGCAATAAAGGCTTGTTGAATTGCATAACTGAATTGAAGTCTAAGCAACTTCACTATCTTCTGAATCTTCTATATTTTGACAATAATTAAAGAATGGCTAAAGATAAAAATGAGCAGCTATGAGGCCATTGCAGAGACTGGCACCCAGAGCAGCCTCTTACCATCCTTTGCATACGCCACACAGTACACAGTGTCTTTGTGTCCCTTGAGGGGTTGAAGTAAGGTGCCATCAGAGGTGTCATAAACCTGTCAGAAAAAGGACAAAAGTACACATTATCTATGTGGTAACCATTACTCAGAATTCCTGCAGGGTTGCTACTGTGACTTTTGTTTTTATACCACAACATTTGTCAATATGATACATTTGTATCAAATTAAAACCACACTGTAAAACCAGAAATACAACTTAATGTGGAAACCAGAAAGTGGAGGTTCTGATTTTATGCTTATAAACATTCCATGAACCTTCGAGAAACAAAGGCTCAATTATTGACTCCACCGAACTTCTCTATAACTCCACTCATTCTTAATATGAATTTGGATAAATGACTGATTAAGGCAGGCCCACCTTAATACAGCCAGCACATAGAGAGAGCAAGCTTACAACATGGCTAAATTTTAGTGCCAGCCCTGCCCCCTAATATCAACATCATTGAGAGATGTTTCATATTTGCTACTGAGAGTTTGAAAGTTGTAGCCCTGAACCCTGGATCTACATGTAGGAAGGAGGGAGTGCTACAAAACCCAGCTGTAATGTGGATTTAAGATATTTATAGCTGTGTAACATGTATAAATATGTGGAGATGTAAAAAACACACCTTCTGAAAAAATCAGGACAAAACTCTCCAAAATAGTCAGAATATTGGAGAAGATAAACTATGAAGGAAAGCTAAAAGGATTTGGATTGTTTACCCTGGAGAGAAGAAATCTGCAGAACAATTTAACCATGGTTTTTAGATTATGCAGTTACCATGCAGAGAATGACCTAGTCAGTCTGCATATCTGGAGAAAGAGGAAGTGGGCTAAAGCAGGAAGGAGGGAGATCACAAAGGCTTTTAGGTCAAACAGAACAAGTTCTCTGCAGATTACTTTTATACACTAGGAGAGGTTCCAGAGGGAGCTTATGTCCTTTGAAAATATGAAAAATATGACAGCATCCATATGGGATTGTTTAGATGGGCCAGACTCTCTGGAAGGAGCACCTCCAGGCCTGTTGCTTGTTTTTTTAAGGGGACAAAATATGAACTGACACCTGCCCAGTCTCAAGAGCATTTTGATTGTCTTCAACTCTTTCATGGGCATCTCAAAGCAAAAAGGGAAAGATGAATGACTCCAAGGAAGGCATTGTTCACAAGTTCCTATCTGACAGTCAGTTTACTTACCTGTTTTAAATAGCCCATTTCCTTCCCTATTAAAAAGTAATGACTGGTTTTTCCGCCCTTGCCTTTTTTATCTCAAAAGGGAGGGGGGGTCAAATTTCAGAGTACTTACAAGAGGGAGGAGGGGGGAAAAAAAGCACTTATAAAGGAAACTCAGACAAAATCCTACCAGTAATCTGTTTCCTGCAGCCAGAATCAGTTGAGTTCCATCGGGCTTAAATGCAAGGTCATAGATACTAAATCAGAGAAAAGACAAAAAGACAATTAGGAACCAAAATGATGAGGCCTGCTAATGGCCAGGAAAGCAAACTTTATTTCCATTATGAAACTGCGTGTGTACGCAGAGAAAAATAATGGCTAAGAATTGCATTCGGTTGCAAATTCCATTCAACCACCACACCTTGGCAGCCCATTCTATCATGAGCCGCTCTGAAGTCAGCTCCTGGTCCCAGTTTCCTCAGGCCACAGGCCACAGGCCAGAAATGACTCAAAGAGCAAACAGTTGAGGGCACTAACTCTTCTAATAATACCACAAAGCTCAGACAGACAGAGAGAGTGTGTGAGAGTTGGTAAATCCATGTGGATATTTATTGCGCGCCTCTTAGGTGCTAGGGACAAACAATTGTAAAATGAGCAGGCAGCAGTCCCGCCCTGCCCTCAAGGAAATTACCATGTGGTAGGAAGGTGTAAATCCAGCACATTCACCACATCATCGATTCTATTTATTTTTTTTTTTTTTGCGGTATCGGGGATTGAACCCAGGGGCGTCCTAACTCCGTGCTACACCCCCGGCCCTATTTTTTATACTTTATTTTGAAACCGGGTCTCACAAAGTTGCAGAGGGCCTCACTAGGTAGAGAGAGAGAGAGAGAGAGAGAGAGAGAGCTGAGGCTGGCCGCGAACCCAGATCCTCCGGTCTCTGCCTCCCAAAGTACTGGGATTACAAGCGTGCGCCACCACGCCCGGCTACATCATCGATTCTAAAGCCTACATTTTTTCACATTTTAGCATCTCTGAGTTTGGAATATGTTTTTGTTTTTTGGTGGTACTGAGAATTGAACCCAGGGACTTTCTACCTCAGAGCTACACCCCCAGCCTATTTTATTTTTATTTTGAAACAGGGTCTCACTAGGCTGATGAGAGTCTCACTACTTGCTGAGGTTGTCCTCGAACCTGTGATCCTCCTGTTTCAGCCTCCCAAATACTGGGATTACAAGCATGCACCACCATGCCCGGCTTAGTTTTTGTTTTGAAACAGGGTCTCAGTAGGTTGCTGAAAGTCTCACTACATTGCTAAGACTGTCCTCACACCTGTCTCAGCCTCCTGTCTCAGCCTGCCAAGTACTGGGATTACAGGTATACACCACCACACCCGGCTGGGATAGGTCATAATTGATGACAGGTCAGTTTGACTGACATCATTATTTGCTTTCTTGTTGATATGAAAATAATGGCATTTTATAATCAAAAACCTCTTAGGCCCAGCATGGTGGCAGAGGCCTGTAATCCCAGTACTTGGCAGGCTGAGACAAGAGGATCACAGTTTTGAGGACAGCCTCAGCAGTTTAGCGAGACCCTGTTTCAAAATGAAAAAATTTTTTAAAGGGGTGGGGGTGTAGCTTAGCGGTAGAATGTCCTGGGTTTAAGCCTCAGTACCACACACACAAAAAGAACCACTTAGATTAGGTGAGATACAGCATACTGTGAGAATAATACAAGGGATACACTAAAATGTACACAGTATTACTGGATTCAAAAGAAGAAGACACAGCCGGGCGTGGTGGCGCACGCTTGTAATCCCAATACTTGGGAGGCTGAGACTGGAGGATCCGGGTTCACGGCCAGCCTCAGCTACTTCGTGAGCCCCTCCACAATTTAGTGAGACCCTGTTTCAAAATAAAGAATAAAAAATAGGGCTGGGGATGTAGCCCGGAGGTAGAATGCCCTTGGGTTTAATCCCCGGTACCACCAACAAAAAAGAGGAAGACATGAGCCAGGTGTGGTGGCACACGCTTGTAATCCCAGTACGTGGGAGGCTGAGACAGGAGGGTCACAGGCTTGCAGTCAGCCTCAGCTACAAATTTAGTGACACTGTTTCAAAATAAAGAATAAAAAGGGCTGGGGTTGTAGCTCAGAGGTAGAATGCCCCTGGATTCAATCCTCAGTACTACCAAAAAAAAAAAAGGAGGAAGACATTGTGTCTAATCTGGCGAGAGGATGAGAAGAAGCTTCACCAAGAAAACAGTATTTGAGAAAGGTAGAACATTGAGACATGCAGCAGGAGATTGGGTAGGTACATCTGTCAGGCACAGAAGAGAGAACAAGCAGAGACATGAACATGGGGACAGCAAGTAATATAATCAAATTTGAGTGAAACATCTGGCTATGTATAGCTGGAGAGAGAGATAAGAGTAGAATACCAGGCCAGGGACATATTACAAAGATTCTTGCAGCCCTAGGCAGAGAATTTCATTGTTTAGGTGACTAGCAAGAATGTGTCAAGACAGGACAGTCAAAACAGCCTATCGTAAACCAGGCATGGTGGCGCACACTTGTAATCCCAGTCCTTGGGAGGCTGATACAGGAGGATATGGGTTCCCGGCCAACTTCAGCTACTTAGGGAGGCCCTCTACAACTTAGTGAGACCCTGTTTCAAAATAAAGAATAAGGCCGGGTGTGGTGGCGCACGCTTGTAATCCCAGTACTTTGGGAGGCAGAGACCGGAGGATCCGGGTTCGTAGCCAGCCTCAGCTCGCTCGCTCTCTCTCTCTCTCTCTCTCTCCTTAGTGAGGCCCTCCACAACTTCATGAGACCCGGTTTCAAAATAAAGCATAAAAAATAGGGCTGGGGGCGTAGCGCGGAGGTAGAATGCCCCTGCGTTCAATCCCCAGTACCGCAAAAAAAAAATAAATAAAAATAAAGAATAAAAAAAAGGGCTGGGTTCAATCCCCAGTACCGCAAAAATAAATTAATTAATTAATTTTAAAAAAAAGATTCACTTTCTTTGAAATTTGCCTTCCTAGAATATAACATGCATGACTGGTTTGCCCCAACCTAAACTCTTACTGATAATCTATACAGTTCAGTTAAGCTCTCAGTTATATAGTCTTCTATATTTTCATTATTTCAGATACTAGCTTGTCTCTTTATACTAATATGGAATGGCAATGACCATTTTGCTTGTTTATTTTTGGTACTGGAGGTTGAACCCAGGGACATTCTACCTCCAAGCTACACCCCCTGCCCTATTTTATTTTTTATTTTGAAACAGGGTCTTGTTAAGTTGCTAAGGAACCTCGCTAAGTTGCTGAGGCTGGCCTTGAACCTGTGATCCTCCTGTCTCAGCCTCCCAAGTACTGGGATTACAGGCATGTGCCACCATGCCTGGCTGACCATGTTTTATACTATACATTTGTTTCATATTATACAATTATATTATGGCACTGTCCTAGAAACATAAGGAACATACCCAACAAATTAACAAGATTTTGTCTTGAATCTCTCAGACTTTAATTACATCATGAGATCACAGAAACCCAGTTGGAAAGGACTCTCGACTTTGCCGTGTAGTCTAACGCCCCCACCAGGCCAAGAATTCCTTCTAGATGGCCATCCAGCTTCGATCACTTCAGGGCTGGGAGCTCACAAGTACACAGGCAGTCTGCTCTGCTACAGGATGGCTCTCTCCCTACCTGCTCCCTTCTATAAAAGAGATAAACTGTCAAAAAAGACATCACAGCCGGGCATGGTGGCACACACTTGTAATCCCAGCACTTGGGAGGCTGAGACCGGAGGATACGGGTTCGCGGCCAGCCTCAGCTACTTAGGCCCTCTGCAACTTAGTGAGACCCTGTTTCAAAATAAAGAATTAAAAAAATAGGGCTGGGAGTGTAGCCCAGAGGTAGAATGCCCCTGGGTTCAATCCCTGGTACCGCCAAAAAAAAAAAAAAAAGACATCACCAGATTCCAGATTCCATTGCAGAGAGACAGAGGGTAAATCCTGCAAATTATCCTCTGCCCGCTCTGCACCCAGCCCACTGCAAACCGAAGTCCCAAGGTGCCTCTCCAAACCCTACACAACCTGCCCAGCCCTACTTACTTGGTCATCAAGGCAAAGTATGCCACTTCATGAAATCTCAATTTCTTCATTTGTAAATGAGATAACAATCCCAACCTCACAGGTTGTTGTAGAGATTAAGCAAGATAATGCATGCAAACACATCTGGCCTGTGACAAGCACTCAGTAAATACTCACTGGGGTAAATGGAGAGTGATAGTGGATGCTAGCCTGGTTAGAAGGCAGCTGGCCTAACGAGGACCATGGTGGAGATGAACCTGGAGCAGTGCATTTAAGAGAGAAAATAAGGGAGCTCAGAGAGGAGGAAGAGAGCATTTGGGAAGGATCTTTGGGTAGGAAAATGGAGTCCTTAACAGAACTCCAAAGCATAAATTTAAATGTTAGCAAGCTTGGCGGGAAGAGGGCCAGGAGGACAGGACCACCTAGCAAAACACATGACTCGACATTTGGAGGTAATCAGGAGTTGCACTAAGCTTATGAGAAGTAGAGTAACAGGAACAGGTCTTGAAAAAAAGAGTTCTGCTGCCAGGGAAAGATTAAACTGGAAGCAAAAGAGCAGATCAGGAGAGAGCAGCTGGCTCAGTTGTAGAGGGCTAATCTTTGACATCTGGGATTTTTTAGTTCTACTATCTACTTTTTACAGTTTTTTGTTTTGTTCTGGGCTATCAGTTGGCACATCTAGCTGCCATCAGGACTGTTGGTCTATATAACCACTGCACCTCCTATTCTTTTTTTTTTTTCTTTTTTGCGGTACTGGGGATTGAACCCAGGGGCATTCTACCTCCAAGCTACACCCCCAGCCCTATTTTTTATTCTTTATATTTGAAACAGGGTCTCACAAGTTGCAGAGGGCCTCACTAAGTAGCTGAGGCTGGCCACGAACCTGTGATCCTCCAGTCTCAGCCTCCCAAGTACTGGGATTACAAGTGTACGTCACCATGCCCAGCTCTGCACCTCCTATTCAAACCTGTAATGGGCCAAAAACCAGATAACTGATCTGCATTCATCATTCTTTCGCTCACTTATTCATTCACTCATGAATACATCTATCCGCCAAATAGTAACAAGCACTGACTTGACTAGGCTCTGGAATCATTTGGAAATGAATTAAAACATAGCCATTGCTTTTAAAGGGCTTATGGACTCTGAGATAAACAGATTAAAAAACAACTCTTGCGCTCGACAGACTCTAAGTACCATAAGAGAGGAATGAACACAATTCTGTGCCAGGGGTTGAAAACAGAGCAGATCAGGCTGCATTTGGCCAGCAAATGTTTTGTTTGGCCCACATGGTGTTTTACTTTGTTTTTTCCTACTAGGTGCCAACATTTAAAAATTAGGACATTTCACATTAAAAACCCAGACTCTTAGCTTCTGGTAAAAATACGAAGATCTGAGCACACTAGGCCAAATTCCTGCCTGGTGGTAATTGGCAGGAGTGGAACAGCAGCTTCCCCTTCCAAGCAAAGTGTGAGCTCTCCAGGATGCCACAGTCCGTGCCACCCCCTATTACTCTCTGACATCGAAGCGAAATGTTCCACTGCCAGTTATCACCAGCTTGTGCCATGGGCACTTCTACAATAGAGCGAAAAGTAAAAAAAGATTTGTGTGTGTGTGTGTGTGTGGTACTGGGGATTGAATCCAGGGTCACATTACCACTGAGCAACATTCCCAGTCTTATTACTACTGCTACTACTATTATTATTATTATTATTATTATTATTATTTTGAGACAGGGTCTCACTAAGTTGTCCAGGCTGTCCTCAAACTTGTGAACCTCCTGCCTCAGCCTCCTGAGTCACTGAACTATATAGGTGTGTCACTGAACTACATAGGTGTGTATCAGAGCACCTGGCAAGAATTTTCTTTTTTACTTAGTGTCTTTTTTTTTTTTATGTGTGGTACTGGGAATTGAACCCAGGGGCACTCTACCTCTGAGCTACACCCCCAGAGTCTCGCCAGGTTGATGACAGTCTCACTACTTGCTGAGGCTGTCCTCCAACCTGAGATCCTCCTGTCTCAGCCTCTCAAGTACTGGGATTACAGGCATGCAGTAGAAATGAGTGCTGGGGATGTTGTAGCTCAGTGTTAGCATGTTTGCCAGGCATGCAAAAAACCCTGGGTTCAGTTCCCAGCACTGCAAGAAATTTAAAAATTAAGCCAGGTGTGGTGACACATGCCTATAATCCCAGCTACTTGGGAGGCTGAGGCAGGAGGTCAAAGTTTTTTGATACTGTTTCAAAACTTAAAAAAAAAATGTTTTTAAAGGGCCAGGGATGTGATTCAGTAGTAGAGCCTAGTATGTGTGAAACCCTGAGTTCAATCCCCAATACTTCAAAAAACAAAATAAAAGTTTTAAAGTAGAAATGAAAGATACACTGGTAAGGTTACATGTTTCAAGTAGAAGACTATTCCTAAAAAAAAAAACCCAAACAATTCCTTGTGTGTTTAAGATGCAAATAGCCAGGCCTGGTGGCACACATCTGTAATTCCAGTACTTAGGAGGCTGAGACAGGAGAATCCCAGGTTCAAGATCAGCCTCAGCAATTTAGCAAGACTCTCAGCAACCTACTGAGACTGGTTCAATAAAACAAAAATAGCCGGGCGTGGTGGTGCATGCCTGTAATACTAGTACTTGGAAGGCTGAGACAGGAGGATCGCAGGTTCAAAGTCAGCCTTAGCAATTTAGCAAAGTTCAATCCCAAGTTACCTTGTAGGTAACTTGGAGGTAGAATGCCCCTGGGTTCAATCCCAAGTACCAATAAATAAATAAATAAATCAAGCTGGGGGTGTAACTCTTTTTTTTTTTTTGTAGTACTGGGGATTGAACACAGGGACTTTCTATCTCCAACCTACACCCCCAGCCCTATTTTTTATTCTTTATTTTGAAACAGGGTCTCACTAAGTTGCAGAGGGCCTCACTAAGAAGCTGAGGCTGGCTGCAAACCTGCAATCCTCCTGTCTCAACCTCCCAAGTACTGGGGTTACAAGCGTGCGTCCCCACACCTGGCTTGGGAATGTAGCTCAGAGGGAGAATACCCCTGGGTTCAATCCTCAGTACCACAAAAGGGGGGGGCGGGGGTGTAGCTAGAAGGTAGAATGCCTCTGGGTTCAACCCCAGTACCACACATACACATACAAAAAAAAGATGCAAAAAACATATTCCATTTATGGTATCTGCCTGATTCCTACAGGCATTTGTGTTTACCAACTTTGTAAGGGGGGATATCAATATAGTGGCTGAGAGCACGGGCTTTGGAGTGAGGAGAATGTGAGCTTGAAAGCTGGCTCTACCACTTACTGTTTGACCCTGGAAAATTGTGCTTCTGTTTCCTCATATGTGAAACAGAGGTAATTATATACCTAACTTAGAGGGCTGTTGGGAGGAGACAATGAGATAAAGGACACGAAGTTTTTAGCCAGGGCCTGGCACAAAGCATTAGCTATCACTCGTGCCGAGTACAAAAGAGAGAGCAAGCCAGGCATGGTAGCGCACACCTGTAATCCCAGTACTTGGGAGGCTGAGACAGGAGGATCGCAGGTTCAAGGACAGCCTCAGCAAGCAGTGGCAGTGAGACTCAGCAACCTAGCAAGACCCTGTTTCAAAGTAAAAATAAAATAAGGCTAGGTGTATCTTGGAGGAAGAATGCTCCTGGGTTCAATCCCCAGTACTGCAAAAAAAAAAAAAAAAAAAAAAGAGAGAGAGAGAGAGAGAGCGCAACCATCCCTAAAGGGAGTCTTAAAGAATGTTCAGGACTACAGCGTGAAATCCCAAAGGAAGGTATGCTTAAAGCAGAGAAAGGCCTCAGTATCCTGTCTCAGTAGCCAAAACAGATCTCACAATGAAGCTGAAAAGACCATCTAGGAAGATACTGACAGGCTGAGAACTATCCAATAAGTCACTATTTCCCAAAAGGTACTGCTAAGAAATGGAGTTATGTGATAAACATGGGACAGGACATTAAATAACATTGAATCGTAGATCAGAAAGTCATTCTCTTTCAATTTTTTCCCCAACTTGCTCACGAGGAAAAAATCTTGGATTGCTACTCATCTTAAGCCTCTCTGATCATACTTGAGAATCCCCAGTTTTAGAGAGTAGGCGTCTCAGTCCTAAAGGCTCTCTAGCAACGATATCTAGATGCAAGTTATTAACCATTTTGTTTCTCCCTTCTTGAAGTCTTTACCTTTATCCTGCACTCACAGCACACGATAATGATTTTTCATACATGGAGTAATTAAGTTTCTGTGTAAAATAGAAAATCATATTTAAACGAAAATAAGAATTTTTTGTGGGTGGGGGGTACTGGGGATTGAACCTGGGGGCATTCTGCCTCTGAGCTACACCCCCAGCTCTTTTTATTTTGAAACGGTCTTGCTAGGTTGCTGAGAGTCAAATAAGACAATTAAGAGAAGAATGTCAAGTAAGAATATTGATAATATATGGATGTGGCAAAAAAAAAAAGTTGAGAAACATTGTGGTGGGTGTTCTCAAAGACTGAAGGACGAATTTTTTTCTTGGGGGGGTACTGGGAGTTGAACCCAGGGGCCCTCTACCTCAGAGATATACCCCTATCCCTTATTTTTTATTTTGAAACAGGGTCTCGCTAAGTTGCTGAGGCTGGCCTGTCTCAGCCTCCCAAGTACTGGGATTGCAGGCGTGCACCACCGCGCCCGGCTCCTGGACGGATTCTGAGCAAAGGAGAGAAAAGACGCATGGTGGTTAGGTATAAACCCGCCTCAAAAGGCCACTAACTCTCGTGGTACCCTTTGCCCCCTCTCCAAGCCTCAGTTTCTCGGTCCACCCAGCGTGGGAGGGTAACCTCGCAGGCTCGCGGGCCCGGGTTCGGCGCCCTCAGCCCAGGCCGCAGCCCGTTGCCCCTGGCAACCGCAGCGGGCCCCCCCCCCCAGTGGCTCCCAATACGCCCTCCCGGGCTCGGCCTCCCGCTCCTCCCGGACTGTACCGCTCCTCACCACTGCTCAGCTTTATCTCTCCACGTCAACACGGCCCTCATGGCAGTTTTCCTCACAACTCCGGCCCCTCCTCCCTGCCTCAGCAACAGGCTCCCCTCCGCTAGCCACTCTGGCTACCTGCGCTGCCCCTGACAACGCACATGCGCAGTGAGCTGCGCGCGAGCGCGCAGAGCTCCGAGTGCGCATGTCCAAAAGGGAGGGTGCGCAGAGGAGCAAAAGCGCAGATGAAACGCGAGCTCAGGAGGCTGGGGAGTTCGCGATTGGTTGGGGGGCGGTACGTCTTCCTCGACAAAGGATTTGATTGGTGGAGCTCTGGAAATGGCGGCAGTAGTAGAGGAGGCTGCCGGAAAGCAGCTGTGGAGTCTGAATGGCTTCCACGCTCTTCAGGCTTTGATTTCAGCCCAGCACTCTGAGCTTACGAACCTTTCACTTCCTTCTCCGCTCCACACACAGGGCGCTGCACCTCTCGGCCTGTCACTGCAGCCGGACCCTGCTTGACGGGCGCTCCCGGGATGGAGATTGCGAGCTTGGGGGACAGTGGACCTGCTCCTGCGCCCTCGGTCACCTCCACTGAGCGCCTAGCACCAGACCGACTATGTGACCTCCGGCAAGTTATTATCCCCTTTCGATCCTCAGTTTCACCACCTGTAAAATGGGAACTGGGGAGTAGACGGTGTGTGAGCCTTTCTAATCTTTGAGAGTAAGTCGACTGGGACTTTGGAGGCTCACAGATTTAGTATTAATAGCTCCCGCACAAGCACTCTCCTCCTGTACCATCAGCCCCGGGGTGCCCCAGATTTCCTTAATCCAAGTGACTGGAGAGCTGGGAGGAATAGGGAGGTGTTGTGGTGCAAGCTCGACTTGGGTGGGAGGATCCTAGGAGAACCTTGGAGATGACTTGTTTTGCAGGCAGGGGCGCCCCAGAAACGGGTCCTATGAAAAGTAACAGAGGAAGCTAGGGTTATTTGTTGAATGCTTGTATATGTGCGGTATTAGGCTAAGATGATTTGCCAGAAATACCTTGAGTGAAGTAGTACCTCCTTTTCACAAATGAAGAATCAAGTTTGAGAACTCAAGTAGGTTGCTCACGGACACACAGCTTGTTAATTGCAGAGCTGGGGTTTGAGCTCAGTCTGCTGACTTCAAAGTTTGTGTCAGCTGTAATCCCAGTATTTGGGAGGCTGAGAGAAGAGGATCACAGGTTCAAGACCAGCCTCAGCAACTTAGCGAGACTCTCAGCAACCTAGCCAGACCCTGTTTCAAACCCAAAAAGGGGGGGGGGGCTGGGGATGTAGCTCAGAGGTAGAATGCCTCTGGGTTCAATCCCCAGTACCAAAGAAAAAAGAAAGTTTAAGCTAGGCATGGTGGCACACGCTTGTAATCCCAGTACTTGGGAGGCTGAGGCAGGAGGATCTAAGGTTTGCAGCCAGCCTCACCTACATAGTGAGGCGACTGCAAGTGAGTCCCTATTTCAATATAAAGAATAAAAAATAGGGCTGGGGTGTAGCTTAGAAGTAGAATACCTCTGGGTTCAATCCCCAGTTCCACAAAAAAAAAAAAAAAGAAAACCATGATTCTAATTCTCATTAGTCACTAGTTCTTGCTTAGTTTCCCTATTTGTAAAAAAAAAAAAAAAAAAAAAAAAAAAGATTTGGGGTTAAACGATCTCTCTAGACTTATCCACCTTTTAAAATATATGAATTAGTGCCTAAGATATACTTTACTGAAGTTATTCGATAATAGTACAGGGGAGATGTATTAGACCACGATTTGGGAGACCTGGGTTCTGGCACCAGTTCTGCCAGTAATTTAACCTTTTGTCATTCAATTTTATCAATAAAATGAGTAAGTCTTACCCTTCCTTTCTCAAAAGACTATCATAAGGATTAAGAATTAAGGAGATTTGAAAATTCTTATCCCAAATTTCTTAGCTTTTGAAGGATTACAACATCTGTGATAGACACTCTTCCCTCAAAAAAATGCATATATATGTAAAATTTTCACCTCATTTACTTGCAGAACAGGGGGTTGACTCACTCCTTTAAGTAGTCCTGTTGATCTAAGCCTAAGAGCTCAGCTATTGGTTCCTATTTTCAAATTTATGCCAAGTGTCACCAGAAGCATTTATAGTAGTCCTAGTCAATGCTTAACCCAAAAAGTTTCTAGCTTGAACTTTCCATTGTGTAGAGATTCCCAACACTTTTGAACTCATGTTTGAGGACTGGAAAATACTTTCATAGGAAAAGACTGGCCCATACTGACTTTAATTTGCGCCCCCCCCCTTTTTTTGTGGTCCTGGGGATTGAACCCAGCTACACCCCAACCCTTTTCCTGTTTATTTGGAAACAGAGTCTCACTAGGTTACTGAGTTTCATTCACTATGTTGCTGAGACTGGCCTTGAATTTGCAGTCCTCCTAACTCAGCCTCCAAAGTACTGGGATTACAGACGTGCACCACCAGGCCCAGCAGTTTTCCCCGTTTTAATATGATTATTCCACATGGTTCCCACACTCTGATGGGTTGAAATTGAATAAGCAGGGGGAAGAAATTTCAGAGTGAATCACTCGTTCTTTGTTTTTCCAGTGAAGACGATGTGGCTGTGGGATTGGAAAGAGTGGGAGAAGATGAAAAACAAGTGGCAATAAAAGGATGCACTGAGTATAATCCCATGCTGCAAGAACCCATTGCTTCTGCTCAGTCTGGTGGTACAGCAATGACAGAATGCCTCAAGCACGTCCCATGTGGCTGGGAAAGAATTGTGAAACAAAGGTTATCTGGGAAAACAGCAGGAAGATTTGATGTCTACTTTATCAGGTAAGCATGCAAGGTAGTAAACAAAGACAGTGCAGCCAAATTTTGTCTAGACAGGTAGTGGGAAGACATACAGGGAATCTTATTTCTATTTTCACTATAAAACCATTGTGGATTCTATTCCTTCACCTATTACTGGCTAGCTGTGTCGAGTGATTTAGGAGCAATTACATACATTTTGTCCCTCCAACTGTGAATGGTTATGGTGAGTTGCACTTATATTTATAAATTTATTTTACACTGTCATAGAGGAACCATCTAAAAATGCCTTATGTGACTCTTATTTTCAGATGACAAGTGCCCATGGCAACATGTCTCAGCCTCTCAAGTACTGGGATTACAGGTGTGCACCACCATGCCTGGGTAGTCCAGTTCTTTTTAGAAATCACTTGTAGCCGGGTGTGGTAGCACATGTTTATAATCCCAGTACTTGGGAGGCTGAGACAGGAGGATCACAGGTTCGAGGCCAGCCTCAGCAACTTAGTGAGGCCCTCAGCAATTTAGTGACACACTGTTTCAAAATAAAAAGAATAAGCCGGGCGTGGTGGGACATGCTTGTAATCCCAGTACTTGGGAGGCTGAGACAGGAGGATCATGAGTTCGTGGCCAGCCTAAGCAACTTAGGCCCTCTGTAACTTAGACCCTGTTTCAAACTGAAAAATACAAATAGGCCTGGGTCTGTAGCTCAGAGGTAGAATGCCTTTGGGTTCAATCCCCAGTACCACACAAAAAATAAAAAGAATAAAATAGGGCTGGGGTATAGCTCGGAGGTAGAATGCCCCTGGGTTCCGTCCCCAGTACCACAAAAAAAAAATCACTTGTAGCCAGGCACAGTGATGCACACCTGTAATCCCAGCTACTCAGGAGCCTGAGGCAGGAGGATCAGAAGTTCAAGACTAGCCTAAAGCCAGGCGTGGTGGCACAAACCTGTAATCCCAGTACTTGAAGGACTGAGACAGGAAGATCGCAGGTTTGAAGCCAGCCTCAGCAACTTAGCGAGACCCTTCTTCCCCCACCCCACCCCCAAAAATAGGGCTGGGAATGTAGCTTGGAGGTTGAATTCCCCTAGGTTAAATCCCCAGCACCACACATACACACACAAAAAAATAGCTTGAGCAGCTTAGCGAGACCTTGTCTTAAAGTGAAAAAAAATTTTTTTTTTTTTTTGCGGTACCGGGGATTGAACTCAGGGGCGTTCTACCTCCGCGCTACACCCCCAGCCCTATTTTTTATACTTTATTTTGAAGCCGGGTCTCACGAAGTTGTGGAGGGCCTCACTAAGTAGAGAGAGAGAAGAGAGAGACAGGGAGAGAGAGAGAGAGAGAGAGAGAGCTGAGGCTGGCTGCGAACCTGGATCCTCCGGTCTCTGCCTCTCAAAGTACTGGGATTACAAGCATGTGCCACCACGCCCGGCCTTAAAATGAAATTTTAAAAAAGAGCTGTAGGTGTAGCTCAGTGGTAGAATGCTCATGCATGAGGTTCTGCATTTATCTCCTGTACCCTCCCCCCCAAAAAAAAATCACTTACATTTACTAGTAATGTTTCCTTTAATATCATTTTCTAGCCCACAAGGACTGAAGTTCAGATCCAAAAGTTCACTTGCTAATTATCTTCACAAAAACGAAGAGACTTCTCTTAAGCTAGAAGATTTTGATTTTACTGTACTGTCTAAAAAGGGCATCAAGTCAAAATATAAAGACAGCAGCATGGCAGCGCTGGCTTCCCAACTGCAAAACAAAAGCAACATTTCAAACCGGAACCTCAGATCGCAAAGCAGGTGGAAAAAAGATATGTTTCCTCTGTCGGGCAGTAGTTCAGAGTTGCAAGATAGCAGAGGACTATCTAACTTTAGTTCCATTCATTTGCTTTTGAAAGAAGATGAGGGTGTTAATGATGTTAACTCCAGGAAGGTTAGAAAGTCCAAAGGAAAGGTGACTATTTTGAAGGGAACTCAAATTAAGAAAACCAAAAAACGGTGCAAGAAGAGTGTTTCAGACTCCGTTGAAAGTAATGAAAAAGGAGAATCTGAGTCTAATAAAGCAGATGCTGAAAGTGAACCTGTTGCACAGGAAAGTGATAGAACTTTCTGCATTTCTCTCACCAAAGCAAGCAACAAGACCCTCAGGGTGACCAATGAAGTCAACAGCCTTATAAAAAAATCACTGCATTCACGATCAGATTTTCATTTTGAACAAATAACTTCTGGCATCACAAACAAATTACAGCCCACCAAAGAAGCAGAACACAAGGAGAAGTATGATGACGCCTTTTTAGAATCAGAGGAAGTCAGATCAAAAGGAGAAGAAGGGGAAAGGAAGGAGCATTTGCATATCGACACTTTAAAATGTGGCTCTGAAATGGGCAACAAATGCTCACAAGGCAGAAACAACTTCACGTCTGAGAAAACATTTCAAGGTATTCAGTGCAGTAAAGTGCTGTTAAACTGTGATGAGGAGGGTATACTTCCAGATCTTGTATTTCATGCATGTACATGGTTAAGATGGGGGAACAGAGTGGAGAAATAGGGCCATACCTCAGATCCATTCTCCCAGTTTATCCTACTACCCTGTCTAGCTGATCACCAAGCCCTTTCCTATGGCAGAGAGGGAATCAGCTGGCTACCAGGGTGCCTGGCAAAGGAGAATTGTGCCAATAACAGCTGCCAACATCTCTCCCTGGGGCAACAGCTGGGACTTTCCTTAGTGGCACTTACTTTTTTGTCCTCTGACCAGCCAGTAATCTTAAGACTTTAAGTAAAATGAAAAAGTTTCACTTGTGCAAAATTTGGGGATGACTCCTTTATACATCAACTGATGGAAAGTAGTCACACCCCTCCTGTTATAACTGATGTGTGACTTCCAATTTAATTTCATATATATCATGGTCATTTTTATCTTGTTATAATGTAATGCTTCTCTAAAAGGCCTAAGGGCACTAAATAATTCAAAAATGTAATCACAGAGTTCATCTATTATTTGTAATGTGCTCTTAATACAGAGTTCAGAGCTTAGCAGTGAATAATAGATAAAAAGGAGATCTTTTGAGCAGCCCTATATTAGGTATTCATTATGCCATTATGGTATAATGAATAACTCCCTTAAAGAAGAATAGTAATGGTACTTAAAATCCTTTGGGAACACAACATAGACAAACTGGTGGAACAGGGGGTTAGACTTGATTTCTGCTCAATCCCACCATAATTGTATGTCTTTTCTTTGCTTGGAATTTCTCTACCTTTAACAGAAAATAGCCATATAGACCCAGGAACTGCATAAGAGTTTTTCAAGTCTGTCCTTTAAAGACTTTGAGCTTCTTAAAGAAAGCATTGGGGTTCGGGTAGATTTGCTAGTATAATGGGCAGATTAAATATTAAAAACATCCTTTGGTAGCTGGGTATGGTGGCACACGGCTGAGACCAGAGGATCTGGGTTCGCGGCAAGCCTCAGCTACTTATTGAGGCCCTCTGCAACTTCGTGAGATCCTGTTTCAAAATAAAGTATAAAAAATAGGGCTATGCCGGGCGTGGTGGCGCACGCTTGTAATCCCAGTACTTTGGGAGGCGGAGACCGGAGGATCCGGGTTTGCGGCCAGCCTCAGCTCTCTCACTCTCTCTCTCCCTGTCTCTCTCTCTCTCTCTCCTTAGTGAGGCCCTCCGCAACTTCGTGAGACCCGGTTTCAAAATAAAGTATAAAAAATAGGGCCGGGGGCGTAGTGCGGAGGTAGAACGCCCCTGCATTCAATCCCCGGTACCGCAAAAAAAAAAAAAAGGGCTAACAGTATAGCTCAGAGGTAGAATGCCCCTGGGTTCAATCCCCAGTACTGCAAAAAATAAAAATAAGATAAAAATAAAAACATCTTTTGGTGACCGAGATGGAAGTATCCTATTTAGCTTATGCTTAAGTCTAGTTCTCAATATAAGATGAAGTACAAGGCTGAGACAGGAGAATCACAGGTTCGAAACCAGCCTCAGCAACTTAGCAAGACCCTGTTTCAAAATAAATAAAATAGAGCTGGGAGTCTAGCTCAGAGATAGAATATCCCTGGGTTCAATCCCTAGTACCAAAAAGAAAAAAAAAAGATAAAGTACCTTTAGGTTACTAGGTGTCCAATGGAACAGTAAAGACTTTCCTATTGGTTTAGCTAGATACCAAGTAAACTGCCAAGTAAACTAGTCCTAAAGGAAGCTAGTTAGTAATTATATATAGGTACCCACAGAAAACGTTACCAAGTAACTAGTAAGAGCAGTTTCTTTTGTTCCGCTTTTTACTGTCTGCTGGGCTTTACATATTCAAAGTAGAATGGCAGAAAACACTAGACTAATGATCTGGGGAGCCACATACTTGTCCCAGTGTCATCAGTTGGATTACTTGCTTAATTTCTAAGCCTTAGTTTCTTCATCTGTAAAATATAGGTAATAGCCCTCACTAGTCCCATTTTTCACATCAAGAATATTGTAAGGTAAAGCCGGGCGTGGTGGCGCACGCTTGTAATCCCAGTACTCTGGGA
This sequence comes from Glis glis, assembly GCA_004027185.1. Classification (NCBI taxonomy): domain Eukaryota; kingdom Metazoa; phylum Chordata; class Mammalia; order Rodentia; family Gliridae; genus Glis; species Glis glis. Next base: position 2,262 of record PVJS01015849.1, on the reverse strand, counting down.
GGCGGAGACCGGAGGATCCGGGTTCGTGGCCAGCCTCAGCTCTCTCTCTCTCTATCTCCTCTCTCTCTCTCTCTCTACTTAGTGAGGCCCTCTACAACTTCGTGCGACCCGGTTTTAAAATAAAGTATAAAAAATAGGGCCGGGGGTGTAGCACGGAGGTAGAACGCCCCTGGGTTCAATCCCCGGTACCGAAAAAAAAGAATATTGTAAGGTAAGCCAGGCATGGTGCGCACGCCTGTAATCCCAGTACTTGGGAGGCTGAGACAGGAGGATCACAGCTTCGAGGACAGCCTCGGCAACATAGCAAAACTCTCAGCAACCTAGTGAGACCCTGTTTCCAAACCAAAAATAAAAAGGCTGGGGGTGTAGCATGGAGGTAGAACATGCATGGGTTCAATTCCCAGTACCACACACACACACAAAAAGAATATTGTGAGGTAAAATGAGAATGGAAGAAAAAATGGCTTTATGCTATACATATGCAGGGTAAGCACTGGTTCCCAATATGATGGTAGGTTTACTAGATCTCAAGTGTTCCAGGATCCAAGTCTTAGGTTTTTCTGCAGGTTCTGTTTTGTCTATATTCCTTTTTTTTTTTTTTTTGGTAAATGTGTTCATGCCAGAAATTTTAGAAAGTATCCTAAAAATAGAAAAAAATTACCACTCACCAACAACTATTACACCTTTTTTTTTTCAGTCCTGGGGATTGAAACCCAGGGATACTCTGCCATGGAAGTACATCCCCAGCCACATTTTTTTTTTTTAGTGGTACTGGGGATTAAACCTAGGAGCATTCTGCCTCTGAGCTATACCCCCAGCCTTTTTTTTTTTTTTTAAACAGGGTCTCACTAAGTTGCTGAGGGCTTCCTTATGTTCCTTAGGCTGGCTGTGAACCTGCGATCCTCCTGTCTCAGCCTCCCAAGTACTGGGATTACAGGCATGCACCACCATGCCTGGCTCCCAGCCATTTTTAATTTTTTTTTAATTTTGAGATGAACTCCTTAAATTGGCCAGGTTGGCCTCAAACTTGTGATTCTCCTGCCTCAACCTCCTGAGTTACTGGGATTACAGGCTCGAGCTATTGCACCCAATGGTTTATATCTTTTTTCTTTTTTTTAGTGTGGTACTGGGGATTATTTTGGGGTTTTTTGTTGTTTTTTTTTTTTCGGTACTGGGGGCTGAACCCAGGGGCATTCTACCTCTGAGCTACACACCCATCCCTATTTTTTATCCTTTATTTTGAAACAGGGTCTCACTAAATTGCAGAGGGCCTCACTAAGTAGCTGAGGCTGGCCGCAAACCCAGATCCTCCGGTCTCAGCCTCCCAAGTACTAGAATTACAAGCATGCGCCACCACAACCAGCATGGTACTGGGGATCAAACCCAGGGGCATTCTACCTTCAAGCCACACTCCCAACCCTATTTTATTTTTTATTTTGAAACAGGGTTTTTGCTCCTCCTGTCTCAGCCTACCAAATACTGGGATTAGAAGCGTGTGCCACCACGCCTGGCTATGTCATTCTTAATCCATCATGTCCCAGTGTCCCATGTATAGAGACATTATGGGTTAATGTTTCTATTTATATTTATATGTGTATGTGTGTGTGTGTTTGTGGATATTTTTATAAAACTGGAATCACATATAAAATCGTGCTTTTTTATAGAAGTTAATGTCATGAGAAAAAAAAAAAATTTGTGTATGGTACTGGGGCTTGAACCCAGGCCTGTTCTACCTCCGAGCTGCACCCCCAGCCCATTTTCTTTGGGGGGGGGTCACTGAGGATTGAACCCAAGGGCATTCTACCTCTGAGCTACACCCCAACCCTATTTTTTTATTCTTTATTTTGAAACAGGGTCCCGATAAGTTGCATAGGGCCCTAAGTAGCTGAGGCCAGCTGCAAACCTACAGTCCTCCTGTCTCAGCCTCCCAAAAACTGGGATTACAAGTGTGTGCCCGGCTTACGCCGGGCTCCCCTAGCCCCTTTTAATTTTTATTTGAAGCAGGGTCTCCCTAGGTCGCTGAGAGTCTCGCTGCATTGCTGAGGCTGGCCTCCAACCTGCGTTCCTGTCTCAGCCTCCCAAGTACTGGGATTACAGGCATGTGCCACCATGCCCAGATGAAAAAACAATTTTGTGGTACTGGGAAAATTGTTAGTGATACAGATTCAAAATTATTTTAATGACCACATTGTATAAATGTGTCATAATTTAAAATATTCCATACTGTTTCCGTTTTTTTTTTTTTTTTTTTTTTTTTTTTTC
>PVJS01015848.1:0-38294 GCA_004027185.1 Glis glis | reverse complement strand
CGAAAAAAAAAAAAAAAAAAAAAAAGAAACCAGGAGGCGGAAAAAAGGACGGTTCCTAACAGGATAAGAACAGTGCCGGGCACTGAACCAGCGTTTGGTGCATGTCTGCTGAATGAAGCAATGAGTGAGTTTGCAGAAATCAACGTGCTCGGCTCAAGGCTCAAGTCCCCCCTTCACCCCCGCGCGCGGGCCGCCACACTCACCCGGCGCCGAAGTTTCGTCGGGCTAGCCGCAAGCCCTCCGCTTCACACAGCCTCCGCCTCGGGAGCTCCGAGGGCTGCGGCCACTCTAACCTGCCCCAGCAGGACTCCTGCTTCACCAGCCACCGGCTGCTCACTGGAGCCAAAGTTGGTGCCTAAGACTAGAAATGGAGAAAAGAAAACTTCGCGCCAAACGGCGTCGCCCCGCCCCTAGGCCGTCCCCGCGTAGCGTCACCGTCTGGTCCGCCCCGCCCATCTACGTCGCGCATGACGCACTTCCGCCGACGCGCAGCGGCCATCATTGATTCGATGGGCGCGCAGCTAGCGGAAGTTCACCACGCCGCAGCTTCCGCTTCCAAGGTGGAACCCTAAGCAATTTAGAGAAATTTCCTCCACCTTTCTCCATCTCTCTCGATTTTTTTTTTAACTTGGATGTGACGCATTAAAGGACCCGACGGAAATAGAATTGAAGGCGATTTAAAATGGCGAACCGTACGGTGAAGGATGCGCACAGCATCCATGGCACCAACCCTCAGTATCTGGTGGAGAAGATCATTCGGACGCGAATCTATGAATCCAAATACTGGAAAGAAGAGTGCTTTGGACTTACGGGTGAGCGAGAGCGCACGGACCCCCTCTGGGCCGCCTTGTGGCTCATTTCTCCTGACTCGGTGCCTAAAGGACCGACCCCTGGCAGTAGTACTGGAGAATTTGTCAGTCGTCCAGAAAAATTTGAACGCCTACCGTGTGCTTAAGATTTGTATTGAACATTTGAGGACACAAGTGGATCCGATAGGGTCTTAGCTTATCTCACGGGCGTCTCAGTTAAGTTTTTTGAGTCACTCCAGGTTTAATGATAGCCTCCTAGGTTTCAAGTAGTGTTAAGCTCAGAGATCCGGCTATAACTTCCCAAAGACCTTGAATGTCAACATGCCCCAAACCGTATTCTTACTGCCCTCAAATTTGGGTTAGTTCCAATATTTCCAGGTCCAGGTCCTAAAACAAGTTATCGAGGGAAGCTTTCTGGGTAGTCTTCTGATCTTTTTTCGAATTCTGGCATTAAATCCATGCCATGTAACACTCTGGCTGTGGACCTTGACTACCCGTAGGTCACTTAAGCTTTCTTAGCCCCTATTTTCCTTACTTGGAAACAGGGACAATGCTAGAACTTTCTTCATGGACTGTTGTAAAGATTAAATGAGTCAGGCTCAGTGGCACACGTCTATTTTCTCAAGAGGCTGATGCAGGAGTATTGCAAGTTCAAGGCCAGTCTGGGCAACTTAGCCAGACCTTGTCTCAAAATTTAAAAAGGGATGAGAATGTGTCTCAGTGGTAGAGCGCTTGCCTAGCATGCCAGAGACCCTGGGTTCAATCCCCAGTACCGTAAAAAAAAGAGAAAAATTTAAATGAGATAATACGAAATACTTAGCAGAGTACCTGGCATTTCAGTTTATATTAGCTGCTGTCATTGTCATTATTGTTATTACTCTTACTAATACATACTCGTTCTCCTAATATTAAACTCTTGGTGACTATTTAGGAGTTCCAGCCAGGGTGGTAATGCACACATGTAATCCCAGTACCTGGGAGGCTGAGACGAGTATGGCAGGTTAGAGGCCAGCCTCAACAAACTACCAAGACACTGCTTCAAAAACAAAAATTAAAAAGGCCTGGGGGTGTAGCTTGGAGGTAGTATGCCCGAGTTCAATCTCCAGTACCAAACCTTGAACCATTTCCACCTCCAACCAAGAAAAGCTTAGGCCTAATATGTCTGAGATGTCACACTCTGTTTGTTTTTGTTCTTTTAGCTGAACTTGTAGTGGATAAAGCCATGGAGTTAAGGTTTGTGGGTGGCGTCTATGGTGGAAACATAAAACCAACTCCATTTCTGTGTTTAACCTTGAAGATGCTTCAAATTCAACCTGAGAAGGATATCATTGTAGAGTTTATAAAAAATGAAGATTTCAAGTGAGTGCATTATTTACTAGATAATATAAAAGCTTCAGTTTTTGTGGTTCAGACTTGGGCTTTGGTTAAAATGGGTGAGCATAGCCAAACGTGGTGGCTCATACTTGTAATCACAGTACTTGGGAGGTTGAGACAGGAGGATCACAGGTTCAAAGCCAGCACAATAACTTAGCAAGACCCTGTTTCAAGATAAAAAATAAAATAGGGTTAGGGGTATAGCTCAGAGGTAGAACCCCCCTGGGTTCAATCCCCCAGTATCACACCAAAAAAATAGATGGGTGAACATGATGTATCTCATTTCCACATAGAGTTCCACTCCAGATTTTGGCTCTTCAGACCTTGAGCTTGTATTTTGTCTCTTCTTTTTTTTTTTTTTTTGAGGTACCAGGGATGAACCCAGGGGCGTTCTACCTCCGCGCTACACCCCCGGCCCTATTTTTTTATACTTTATTTTGAAACCGGGTCTCACGAAGTTGCGGAGGGCTTCACTAGGTAGAGAGAGAGAGAGAGCTGAGGCTGGCCACGAACCCAGATCCTCCAGTCTCCGCCTCCCAAAGTACTGGGAGATTACAAGCGTGCGCCACCACGCCCGGCCGTATTTTGTCTCTTCTGATTGTATTTCTATTTTATGTTCTCAATCTTGGTAATTTTTCTCTTAAAAAAGGATTTCACGAGCCAGGTGTGGTAGTGCATGCCTGTAATCCCAGTACTTGGGAGGCTGAGACAGCAGGATGGTAAGTTGAAGGATAGCCTCAAGCAACATAGTGAGACTCTCAGCAAGACCTTGTTTTGAAAAATAAAAAGGGTCAGGGGGGTATAACTTAGAGGTAGATGCCCCTGGGTTCAGTCCCCAGTACCACAAATTTAAAAAAAGGATATCATGCTGGGCATGGTAGCGCATGCTTGTAATCCCAGTACTTGGGAAACTGAGACCGGAGGATCCGGGTTCACAGCCAGCCTCAGCTACTTAATGAGGCCCTCTGCAACTTAGTGAGAGACCCTGTTTCAAAATAAAGAATAAAGAAGTAGGGCTGGGGGTGTAGCTCAGAGGTAGAATGCCCCTGGGTTCAATCCCCAGTACTGCAAAAAAAAAAAAAAAGGATTTCACAAGTTAACTGAATATATATTACATGGAAGTGAGTGCCTAATATTGTTGGAACACACTGAATGTTCAGGGATGGAGAAAACAACATAGGGTAGTAATTAAGAGGTAGATCTAGATTTCCTTGCAGACAGTGTTACTCATTAACTGTGACCTTGGAGAAGTTCCTTAAATTTCTAAACTTTATCTGTAGAATAGGGATAATATTACCCCCTAGTAGGATTTATAGGAGAATTAAAGAAGATAGTGCATGCAAATCAACACAACACCTGTTGCATGGTATCTTACTATTAATCCATTCTCAAGGAGCTCACAGAAGTTTGGAGACAGATATAATTATAGCTTATCATGTACCATGCTATGTTTTAAGGGCTTTACATATAGTAACTCATTTTACTTTTAAAACAAAACTATAAAATTACTACCCCTATTTTATAGGGTATGAAACTGAGGCATAAAGAGATTTAGGTAATTTGCCCAAGGTCAAACAGCTAGTAAGTGGTAAAGCTGGCTTCACAGTCCATATTATTTGCTATACCATTCTGCTTCTCATATAAAGAAACAGTTGCCTGTTAGTTATCCAAGTAAAGATTTGAGCAAGAAGTTACATATAGACTTTAAAGGAAAACAAGGAATCTTACAAAACACTAATAGCTAGAAAATAACTAAGTTTAGTTAGGCACTTACTGTGTGTTATCTGCTATGCTCTGCACTTTTCTTGCATTTATTTAATACACCAAGCCAGTAAATTAGGTAGCATCATCTCCATTTTGCAAGAATTGAGAAAACAAGTAACATGCTCATTGTCACAGTAAATTATGAAATCAGAATGATTTGACTTTTTTCCAGAACCCATATTTGTGGCTTTGTGTACTTGTGCTGGTATTGTTATTAAATATATCTTATATCTCCTGTTGTTAAATCAGTATCTCATTTGGTTATTAGAATAATCCTGTGAAGTAAGTAGGTTGTAGTTTGTTGTTTTTTTTTTTTTTGGCGGTACCAGGGATTGAAGGCAGGGGCATTCTACCTCTGGGCTACACCACCAGCCCTATTTTTTAGTCTTTATTTTGAAACAGGGTCTCACTAAGTTGCGGAGGGCCTCACCAAGTAGCTGAGGCTGGCCGTGAACCTGTGATCCTCCGGTCTCAGCCTCCCAAGTACTGGTATTACAAGCGTGCGGCACCACGCCCGGCTAGTAAGTAGGTTTTGTCCCAGTTTTATAGATGATATGTCTGAAAGTTGAGCAACATGTACCAAGTTTCCACAGCCAATAGTTGATAAAAGGGAAACTTCAACTCAGGTCTCCATAGTTTATCTGTCTTCTGCTTTATGCTAGCTCCAAACTATAACTTTTTTGTATGCCACAAAGACGAAAGAACCCATGTATACACTACTGTCATGAGAAGAGCCAGTTGTAAAACTCAAGAACCTTTTAGGATGGCCTGTTGTTTCACTGTTACCTCTCTGTCAGGTATGTCCGTATGTTGGGGGCACTTTACATGAGGCTGACAGGCACTGCAATTGATTGCTACAAGTACTTGGAGCCTTTGTACAACGACTATCGGAAAATTAAGAGCCAGAACCGAAATGGGGGTGAGTATGATGCCAAGTCTGGACTGTTATTTGTAAACCAATTTTTATTTCACCAGAATCTCTACTCTTAGATTGTCACATACACTGAGTGCTCCTCTTCATCTACATTGTTACTGTTTTCAACCAGGTCTTCTATCTCTCTCATGGAGAGTATTCATTTTGACTATTATCTTCCAGTTGGCCTTACCCATTCTGCCTGTCTGCTTCCCTTTTCAACTGCATCTTATGTTAATTCCTGCCTTGCTTCATGTGCTCCCTTGGCACTGGCTCCATCCTACAAGATCTAGCTTCAGAATGGCTTTTCTATAAAAAACTGTCCTAGCCTACCCAAACAAAGATAGTTTTTCGTATATTACATCTTCAGTTATTTCTGCTAGTCTCTCTTTTCTAGAACTACACTCCACATTGCAATATATAAAGTGTACTCTTACGTAGGAATCCCACTGAAAAATAGCAAGCATATTCAAGGGGGCAGCTCCATACTTTTTACAAAGAGATCATTTTTATGTTAAAGAAGGATTCAGGGTAATGCAAGCAAAACCTTTTTCACTTAGTGTCATAACAAAAACTTGGAATAATTACCTTTTCCCTCTATCTGCATCATTAAACAGTAGAAGATTAATAATTTGGTACAGGTTGAGTATCCCTTTTCCAAAATAGTTTGGGACCATGTTTCAGGTTTCAGAGTTCTTTGGATTTTGGAATATTTGCATAAATTTTACTATTTTACCCAATTTTACTATTTTACCCTAGCTCTTTTTATTTTCTGTTTTGAAACGATCTCACTAGGTGCTGAGGCTGTCCTCAAACCTGTGATCCTTCTGTTGCAGCCTCCAAAGTACTGGGATTATAGGCATGCACTATCATGCCCAGCTGGACACTTCATATTTAAACCATATTTAAATCTGTTATTCCTAGGTTGCTTGAGCTAATGGTTTTTTCTTTCAGAGTTTGAATTGATGCATGTAGATGAATTCATTGATGAACTACTGCACAGTGAGAGAGTCTGTGATATCATTCTGCCCCGGCTACAGGTAAGAGACAAAGGTCTATTATCGGAGTCATCCAACACTTAAGCCCTAGATCTTATGGGTCTTCTTAATAAGTTGTCTTCATATCTGTGAAAAAGATAAAAGAATAGGAAGTGAGAGGAAAGCAGGTAAAGTGTTTGAAGGTTAGGGCTTTAAAAGTGAATAGTTAGCCAGGCTTGTAATCCCAATACTTGGGAGGCTTAGACAGGAGGTTCGCAGGTTTGCAGCCAGCCTCAGCTACTTAGTGAGGCCCTCTACAGCTCTGTGACACGCTGTTTCAAAATAAAGAATAAAAGGCCGGGCATGGTGGCGCACGCTTGTAATCCCAGTACTTTGGGAGGCGGAGACCGGAGGATCTGGGTTCACGGCCAGCCTCAGCTCTCTCTCTCTCTCCTCCCTCACTCTCTCTCTCCCCCCCCCCCGTCTCTCTCCCCCTGTCTCTCTCTCTCTCTACCTAGTGAGGCCCTCCGCAACTTCGTGAGACCCGGTTTCAAAATAAAGTATAAAAAAATAGGACTGGGGGTGTAGCGCGGAGATAGAACGCCCCTGCGTTCAATCCCCGGTACCGCTAAATAAATAAATAAATAAATAAGAAAGAAAGAAAGAAAGAGAGAGAGAGAGAAAGAGAGAGAGAGAGAGAAAGAGAGAGAGAGAAAGAGAGAGAGAGAGAGAGAGAGAAAGAAAGAAAGAAAGAAAAGAAAGAAAGAAAGAAAGAAAGAAAAGAAAGAGAGAGAGAGAGAAGAAGAAGAAGAAGAAAGAAAGGAAGAAGAATAAAAAATAGGGCTGGGGTGTAGCTCAGCTGTAGAATGTCCCTGGCTTCAATCCCCAGTACTGCCAAAAAAAAAGTGAATAGTTAATGTAGGAAATTTTTCTTCTTTAGGATGTTATATTAAGGATATTATAGCCAGAGTGGTGGTTTTTAAATTTTGTGAGTAGCTTTTTTTCAAATCAATCTTTATATAAAAAGCCAGGCTATAAAACAGATAAAAAGAGGCAAGGAGTGGGAGACTGAGCCCTTAATTCCTTAAACGTCCCCTTTATCATCCTGCTTCCCTTCCCTTGTGATAAATGATTGTCCATGTAGCACTCTTTTTAAGATTGTATTTTATGATTCAAAAACTACTGTTGCTGCCTATAATCCCAGTACTTGGGAGGCTGAGAGGGGAGGATCACAGGTTCGAGGACAGCTTCAGCAATGTAGCAAGACTCTCAGCAACCTAGCAAAAACCTATTTCAAAAATGAAAAGGCCTGGGGGTATAACTCGGAGGTAAAATGCCCCTGGGTTCAGTCCCCAGTACAACCACCACCAAAAAAAAAAAAAAACTACTGTTGCAAAATAAAACAGGAGGATTACAGGTTCAAGACCATCCTCAGCAATTTAGCAAGACTTAGCAACCTAGTGAGACCGGTTTTGTATTTATTTATTTATTTACTTATTTATTTATTTATTTATTTATTTTCTACCCCAAGCTGTTTTTATTCTTTATTTTGAAACAGGGTCTTAATAAATTGAGGAGGGCCTCACTAAGTAGCTGAGGCTAGCCATGAACCTGGATCTTCCGGTCTCAGCCTCCCAAGTACTGGGATTACAAATGTGTGCCACCACGCCCGGCTGTGAGACCTGTTTTAAAACAGAAAATAAAAACTGCTGGTGGTATAGCTGGGAGGTAGAACGCCCCAGGGTTCCAGAACTAAAAAGCAAGCCATCAACTGAAAAAGTATGTTTGCACAGCATAATGACAAAGGTCTAAAGTCTAGGATATATAAAGAACTTGAACTTAATAAGACAATCCTATGTGAAAATGAGTAAAAGGTTCTGTTGGACTATTTACATAGACTTTACCAGTTGAGCATCCCTAATGTAAACTCTAGGGACAAAATTCAGATCATTGGTTGCCTGGGGGACAGGGTGAAAGAGTGGGGAGAAAAGAGTGAGAGATTAGAAATAGGCATAAGCAAGCCTGTAATCCCAGTACTTGGGAGACTGGGACAGGATTGCAGGTTAGAGGCCAGGGCACGGTAACTTAGCAAGACCCTGTTTCAAAATAAAAAATAAAAAGGGATGGGTGTGTACCTCAGAGGTAGAATTAGAATGCCCCTGGACTCAATCACCAGGACCAAAAAGGGGACATAAATAAACTTTTGGGCAGGATATATTCATTTATGTTCATACACTAATGGTTTAATAGTTGTATGTAAAAGATGTCAACACAAATCGTATACTTAAAAAAATGTATAATTGAGCCAGGCATGGTGACACACGCCTTTTTTTTTTTTTTGCGGTACCAGGGATTGAACCCAGAAGCGTTCTACCTCCGAGCTACACCCCTGGCCCTTTTTTTTTTTATACTTTATTTTGAAACCGGGTCTCACAAAGTTGCGGAGGATCTCACTAAGTAGCTGAGGCTGGCCACGAACCCAGATCCTCCGGTCTCCGCCTCCCAAGTACTGGGATTACAAGCATGTACCACCACGCCCGGCTGGCATATGCTTTTAATCCCAGTGCTTGGGAGGCTGAGACAGGAGGATCGCAGGTTGGAGACCAGCCTCAGCAATTTAGCAAGACACTGAGCAACCTAGTGAGACCCTGTTTCAAAACAAAAAATAACATAGGGCTGGGGGTGTAGCTTGGAGGTAGAATGCCTCTGGGTTCAATCTCCAATACCCCTCCAAAAAAAGAAAAAAAATTTATAGTTAATTGTATGTCAATTGTACCTCGGTAAAACTTTTTAAAAATTGTGGAAATCACTGGAACAGATGTATACTAATGGTCTTTGGCTCTTATAGCTCTACTGTTTTCTGATTTTATATGTCTATATATGTTAGAATTGATAGCATTAAGTAAAGGGTCTCAGAGATAGTTTGTAGATGGGAGCTCTACAATGTTTATACAACCATAAAAAAACTCCAGTTGGGAGGTTCTCTACTTCTCATTGATACCTGCAACTCAGTAGTTCTGTAATGATTTGCTGTATCATATCTGCTCTGAGGTACTTGGTTCCAGTTAGAAATATAACAGAAGGGATAATTTAAAGATCAGAGGTCACATATTGTATAGTTCTTTTATATGCTACATTCAGGCTAGGCAAATCCAAAGCAGATTCGTAGTCAGTGTAGGATGTGGGAATGGGATAATGAGGAGTGGTTACAGGATGGTTTTTCTGGGGTGATAAAAACATTTTTAAACTAGTGCAATGTAGAGGATGTACAATATTGTGAGTATACTAAAAGCCACTGAATTATACACTTTAAAATTGTCAGTTATGGACCGGGGATGTAGCTCAGTGGTAGAGCACTTGCCTAGCCTGCATAAGGCCCTGGGTTCAATTCCCAGCACTGCAAAAAAAAAAAAAAAATCAATTCTGTGAATTTCACGTCAATAAAAAGACAAAGGGATCAGAAAAACTTCGAAGTAGAGAATTGAATGGATTGCAGATAGCTAATAAATGGGTAAGATGAATTTGCTTGAGGCAACAGACCAGCTGGATAAAAGTAATTGGTAGATTGGTGCTCACACTTTAATGTATTGAATCTGCTCTTCCACATTGATCCAGTTTTAATCCTGTGTAATAAAAATCCTGATAACGGATATGGTAAATATCTCCTATTCCATATTGGCTGCTATACAATGTGTAGTGAAGAGAATAAAATTTCAAGTCTCAAAACCTTCTTTCGGGGTTCAGTTGTCACACCCCAACTCATTGTAGGTTACATTAGCTTTTATTATCCTTAGCTGTTATTATCTTTAGAAATACTGCAAGAAATGGGAAAACTACATGTGCTTTCAGATTATAACTAAGAATTCCAAAGTCTAGTCAGCTCTAAGCTAGCCTATTAATGTAAGTGGTGTGGGCTGCATATAGTCTAGAAGGAAAGACCACATAACAACTAAGAATGTGTTACTACTTCTCAAGCTCTACTGAGGAGAAATTAAAATCTGACTGATAAATGTTGATATATCACTCAGATCTGTGCTCTGGTATGGGCCTCTGTATGTCCTGGATAAAGTGACTCTTAAGTCTACCTTTTGCCCTGATTCTGTTCTTGGTGGGCAACATACAACTCACCAGTTTAGCCTTTTTTTGTGATGGAATGTCAGTAGATTATTCAGGCTGGCCTCAACTTTTGATAGTCTTACCTTAGCCTCCTAAATAGCTGGGATTATAGGCATGTACCACCCTGTTTGGCTTCAGTTAAGCTTTTGACAGATGTGTCCCTACATTGGCCATGAGTTGCTTTGAAATGATATTCTCATTCCACCAAACACAAATACTAAGAAGTAATATACTGACTTTAGACTCTTCCAAGTCTGGTAATAAGTATTTTGATTTTTTTTTTTTTTTTTTTTTTGCGGTACTGGGGATGGAACTCAGGGGCATTCTACTTCCAAGCTATACCCCCAGCCCTATTTTTTATTCTTTATTTTGAAACAGGGTCTCACTAAGTTGTGGAGGGCCTAAGTAGCTGAGGCTGGCTGCGAACCCAGATCCTCCAGTCTCAGCCTCCCAGGTACTGGGATTACAAGCATGTGCCACCACACCCAGCAGTATTTTGATGGTTTTTTTGTGTGTGTGTGTGGTACCGGGGATTGAACCCAGGGGCGTTTTACCTCCGCGCTACACCCCCGGCCCTATTTTTTTATGCTTTATTTTTTTTGAAACCGGGTCTCACGAAGTTGCGGAGGGCCTCACTAGGTAGGGAGAGAGAGAGAGACAGAGAGGAGAGAGGAAAGAGAGAGAGAGATCGCGCGCGCGTGCACACGCATGCGCACTGAGGTTGGCCGCGAACCCGGATCCTCCGGTCTCTGCCTCCCAAAGTACTAGAATTACAAGCGTGCGCCACCACGCCCGGCCTTTATCCTTTATTTTGAAACCCGGTCTCACAAAGTTGCGGAGGGCCTCACTAGGTAGAGAGAGAGCTGAGGCTGGCCGCGAACCCCGATCCTCCGGTTTCTGCCTCCCAAAGTACTGGGATTACAAGCGTGCACCACCTCGCCCGGTTCAGTATTTTGATGTTCTGACTGATACAAGATCTAGATCTCAAACTATAGTGATCCTGGAGTGATTTTATTTCTCCCAACTTTCATAGAATTTTGATAAAGGATGAGCGAGAGCTAAGTAGCATATGAATGATACTATTCTATAGCTACCTATGTAGGCTGTCTAACATGCTTTACACCCTTGAAATAAGAAAATAGTAAGAGATTTAATGATCCAGTCAGTCCATTTGGCAGTTTTTAACTTACCTTTGCCTCTCAGATCCTTAGTCACTCAAATAAGCCCTGCTAAGCTTTGTTTATGCCCAGTTCAAAATGCATGAATTTCAACAGCTCCCTGAATCCTATATCTAATGGAGATTTAGTGTTACTCTAGAGCTGACCCTCTCAGTTGGAACTACCAGTCAACATGTCTCAGCCATGAACTTATTTGCCCTTGGATTTTCTGTATGTATGAAGCTCACATGTTTGCCTATACATTTACTGATTGATATGAAATTCTAGTGACATTACAACATAAGATCACAGGAATTAGAACCAACAGAAAATGAATTTGTATTCTTCATCTTTGTATTTATGTTTGTAGGGGAATTTAAAAAGGGCATATAGATTCCTGGTATATTAAACTCCTTAGGAAAATCTGAACTGTCTTTGAAACAGTTACAGTAACTGTTGCTCTGTGGCTTTTGTCAGTCCTAGAAGCCCAATTTGGGGGCCTCAGGATGTAGAGGAAATGGCAGTGACCCCTAACTTTATGTTCTCTGTAGAAACGCTATGTGCTGGAGGAAGCTGAGCAACTGGAGCCTCGGGTTAGTGCCCTAGAAGAAGACATGGATGATGTGGAGTCCAGTGAAGAGGAGGAAGAAGAAGATGAAAAGGTGAGGTACTTGAGAGTGTAAGGGTTGGAGAAGGATGGGAGTGTTCCTTTTGTGCTTTTGTTTTCAGACTTTAATTTTAACTTTCTTTAATAAAAAAGTAACATTTCTTCTTAAAAGTATGAGCCCATGATTCATATTTTAGCTCTGCCATTTACTAGTGGTATAATCTTTTTTTTTTTTTTGCAGTACTGGAGATTGAACCCAGGGGCATTCTACCTCTGAGCTACATCCCCAGCCCTATTTTTTTTTTTATTCTTTAGTTTGAAACAGGGTCTCACTAAGTTGCAGAGGGCCTCACTAAATAGCTGAGGCTGGCCGCGAACCCAGATCCTCCGGTCTCAACCTCCCAAGTACTGGGATTACAAGCGTGCGCCACCATGCCCGGCTATGGTATAATCTTAATGTTCCTTTTTTTCTTTTTCTTCTGGTGCGGGGGATTAAACCCAAGGCCTCATACATCCTGAGGACACACTATAGGACTGAGCTACATCTCCACCCTTCTAGTGGTATAATCATGTGCAAATTACTTTAGTTTTTTCTTCTGTAAAATGGGGATAATAATCCTTTTCTTAGCCAGGCATGGTGGCACACACTTGTAATCCCAGTACTTGGGAGGCTGAGACAGGAGGATCTCATGTTCACAGCCAGCCTCAGCAACTTAGTGAGGTCCTCTGCAACTTAGTAAGACCCTGTTTCAAAAATAAAAAATAAAATAGGGCTGGGGGTATAGCTCAGAGGTAGAATGCCCCTGGGTTCAATCCCCAGTACCGCAAAAAAAAAAATAATAATCCTTTTCTTTCAAGACTACTATGGAGTATTACATGAATTGATACATACATAAAGCTCTTAGCATAATATTGGCACATTATAATTACCTATTAAATGGTAGCTATTAAAATAAAAACTTGGGGAAAAAACACATTTTGTAGTTGAGCCTATTCTAAGGATTAAGAATAATAGTTTAGAAGAAAAATGCCTACTGCCTGGTTGTGTTCTTTTGATACTAGTTATAATGCTGAAAAGTTGAAAACATGCTGACCAGCCATCAGGAAGCAGTCAGGTAAACTGTTAACATCAACTCAACAGACTATTAGGCAGCCACTAAAATTATTATGAAAATTCTCTAATAATGTGGGGAGTGCTTACATTAAGTTAAAATATTAATATCTGAAATATTTGTGATCAAAATTATACATAATATATGCATTGAAAAAGCTAGAAGGCACACCTATAATCCCAGTACTTGGGAGGCTGAGATAGGAAAATCACAGGTTCAAGGCCAGAGTACAATAACTTAGCAAGACCTTGTTTCAAAATAAAAATTAAAAAGGGCTGGGGGTCTAGCTCAATGGTAGAACCCCACCAGGTTCAATGTCATGCACCCTCCACACACACACATACACAGAGGCTAGAAGAAAATATATATATGAAACGTTTACCTAGAATTGATTTTTGTGTCTCTGGTAAGGTAGCAATATAATTATTTTTCCCTAATATATGAATAACTGGTCATCTCACTGTTTTTTGAAAACTCCATTCCTTCCCCAATTATCTGCATTGTCATCTTTGCCATAATTCAAAGTTGTATATATGTGTGGGTCTGTTTCTGGTAATGCTGTCTTCTGATGGCCAATATGTATTTTGCAAGTTACACAATATACTGATTATATAGTTTCATAATAAGTCTTTTGTATGTGGGTATGAGTATGGGTGTGGTACTAGGGATTGAACCCAGGGACATTCTGCCTCTGAGCTGCACCCCCAGCCCTTTTTTTTTTTTTTTTGGTACAGGGCCTCACTAAGTTGCTGAGACTGGCCTTGAACCTTCAATCCTCCTGTCTCAGCCTCCTAAGTACTGGGATAGCAGGCATGCGTCACCACTCCTGGCTATAATGACTTGATATTTGTGTCTTTTAGGTTTATTCCTAGGTCCCTTTTAGTTTTTGTTGCTATTGTAAAGTAAAACTTTTAGAAGTATTTATTGCTAATGTGTAGATATGCAGCTTGTGAATATGACTAAACTTTGTAGATTGTGTTGAGAGGGAGTCTAGGTAAAAAATTATCTGGAATTATATGAATAATACAGTTAGTTCATTTTCTTTTTAACCTTTATGTCTTTAATTTCCTTCTTGGCCTAGATATCTATCTAGTAATAGTGTTGAGTAGAAGTAGTGACAAAAGTCTTTTTTTGTTGTTGTTGTCCTGATTTTAAAGGGAATGCTTTTGATATTTCTTTGTTCAAAGAATTAAATTTGGCCGGGCGTGGTGGTGCACACTTGTAATCCCAGTACTTTGGGAGGCGGAGACCGGAGGATCCGGGTTCGCGGCCAGCCTCAGCTGTCTCGCTGTCTCTCTGCCTGTCTCTCTCTCTGTCTCTGTGTCTCTCTGTGTCTCGCTGTGTATCCCTCTCTCTCTCTCTCTCTCTCTCTCTCTCTCTCTCTCGTGAGGCCCTCCGCAACTTCGTGAGACCCGGTTTCAAAATAAAGTATAAAAAAATAGGGCCGGGGGTGTAGCGCGGAGGTAGAACGCCCCTGCGTTCATTCCCTGGTACCGCAAAAAAAAAAAAAAGAATTAAATTTGTTCCCGGCATGGTGGTGTACACATGTATTCCGAGTACTTGGGAGACTGAGACAGGAGGATTGCAGGTTCGAGACCAACCTTGGCAAATTAGTAAGACCCTGTTTAAGAATAAAAAAATAAAATTGAGCTGGGGGTCTAGGTCACAGGTAGACTGCTCCTGGGTCCAATCCCCAATAACCCCCTAAGACACAAACAAAAGAGTATATTTGTGGGCTGGGGATGTAGCTCAGTGGAAGAACACCTAGCATACATGATGCCCTGGGTCCCATTTCCAGCACCACAAAGAAAAAAGAAAATCGTTTGTTATTAGTTTCCTATAGACACCTGTTATTTGAGTAAGGGAATTATTTTCATTTCCTGATTTGGTATGCGTTTTTATCATAAATGGGATTTTTTTTTTTTTTTGTAGTACTGGGGATTGAACCCAAGGGCATTCTACCTCTGAGCTCCACCCCCAGCCCAGTTTTTGTTTTTGTTTTTGTGGTACTGGGGATGGAACCCAGGGGCATTGTACCTCCAAGTTACACCCCAGCCCTATTTTTTATTCTTTATTTTGAAACAGGGTCTCATTAAGTTGAGGAGGGCCTAAGTAGCTGAGGCTGGCCACGTACCTGTGATCCTTCTGTCTCAGCCTCCCAAGTACTGGGATTATAAGGGTGTACC
Source organism: Glis glis (assembly GCA_004027185.1). Lineage (NCBI taxonomy): Eukaryota > Metazoa > Chordata > Mammalia > Rodentia > Gliridae > Glis > Glis glis. The sequence continues at coordinate 23,279 of PVJS01015848.1, read as the reverse complement.
ACCACGCCCGGCTTCCCAATTTTTTATTCTTTAATTTGAAACAGGGTCTCACTATGTTGCAGAGGGCCTCACAAGTTGCTAAGTCTAGCTGTGAATCTGCAATCCTCCTGTCTCAGCCTCCCAAGTACGGGGATTACAAGCATGCGCCACCACGCCCAGCTCACAAATGGGAATATTTTATTACATACTTTTCTTGCCATTTATTAAGGTTATATAGTTTCTCTCCTTTAATCTGTTAATGTGGTAAATGTTTGTAGACTTGTTAATGTTAATTTATTCACCTTTCAATTTTTTATATAAACCCACTTGGTCATGGCTTATTATCTTTTATACATTGCTGGATTAGGTTCACTAATATTTTATTTAGACTGGTTTTTTTTTTTTTTGCAGTATTGGGGATTGAACTCAGGGGGCATTCTACCTCCGAGCTATACCCCCAGCCCTATTTTTTATTCTTATTTTGAAACCATCTCACTAAGTCCAGCCTCACTATTGCTGAGGCTGGCCGTGAACTTGCTATCCTTCTGTCTCAGCCTCCCAAGTACTAGGATTACAAACGTGCACCACCATGCCTGGCTAGGCTGCTTCTCTCTTAGAGTAGCAATCACCTATAATTTTCCTTTCTCATGATGTCCTTCTGCTGTTTTGTCAAAATTATATTCTCCTCATAGGATTATTTGGGAATTAATCCCTTTTTTTTTATTTAAGTAATGTGTTAAAGTTTTGGTAGAATTCATTCATAAAACCAAGCCTGGTGCTTTCATTATGGAAACACTTTTAATTACTGCACCAATATCTTTACTAGTTAGTAGTTACAGGAAAATCACCTTAAACATACTCTTCATCCTTCGAACCATTGTTACTGTGAGGAGTCACTTTCATTCTATTGTTTCTTTGATAGTGATCTGTGATTTTTTCCCCCTTGCTTTAAGATCTTCTCTCTTACTCTGTTATTTTGTAGTTTTGTTATGACCCATGACTTGAGTTTCCTATTTATTCATTCAGTTGGTATCGGTATTTATTTTGCTTCCCGGATATTTTTCATCAGCTCTAGGATTTTGAGAGCCTTTGCCTTGTCGACAGTCCCTCCACTCTCTTTAAAGGGTTCCATTAAATGTCTATAAGCTCTTACTTGATCCCCCTTGGTCTCTGTTTACTTTTTTTCTCTTTTTCCTCCTGTATTCTGGTAATTTCTTCAGCTATACCTTCTAATTCACTTGTTTTCTGCTGTGTCTAATCAGCTATTTCATCTATCCATTTAACAGTTGTTTCTCTTACCAATTATGTTTTTATAGTCCCTTTTTATGTTTCATACTTCCTTTTTTAAATACATGTTCATTGCTTAAACTTGACTAATGGAGGTTCCTTTGGGGGTAATGAAAAGTTCTCCAAAAATTATTTGTAGTCACTATTGATGGGCACACATTCTGAGAATATCACTGAACAGTTTCATCCATTGTGCAAGCATCATCAGAGTGTATTTACACAAACCTGGATGGTATGGGTCAATCATTTGACTTTTTTTAATTCTTTTTTGAACTAGGCATAAACTTAAGAAATAGGAAATAATTTACTATGCTATTGAGAGCAGAATGGAAAAGTAAACCCTATATCTGTCCTCTCTGAATCTATAAATTTATTGTGTTCCTAGTAAAAATACCAATAGGTTTGCAAGTGTTTCTACTATATCATGTATGTGTTCTAAGCCTAACATAATGTATAGAAAATCTTGTGTTCTACAAAAATGCTAACTAAAATTAGGGTTTATAAGAAAATAATTTACCGTGTAGTCCACTCAAAATCTATGCAACTTTGGACTAAAACCTATAAAGAACAATAGTGGGTACCTCAGGAGGAGTTAATATGGGCCTTCCAAACTGGCAACTTGCTGTGGCAGAAGTTGCCTCAGTGTTAAAAATATACAAAAAGCAACAGATGAAGTAATGGATATTTTTTTTTTTTCGGTACTGGAGATTGAACCCAGGGGCATTGTACCTCCGAGCTACACCTCCAGCCCTATTTTTTATTCTTTATTTTGAAACAGGGTCTCACTAAGTTGCAGAGGACCTCACTAAGTAGCTGAGACTGACCGCGAACCCAGATCCTCTGGTCTCAGCCTCCAAGTCCTGGGATTACAAGCGTGCGCCACCACGCCCAACTGGATACTGAGATAGTACAAAGGAAAGTGTATCTCTGAGCCTCTAGGTGTCCTTTAAAATGAATGCAGGAGATAGGGCAATTCTCCATGACTTAAAAGCCATACAAGGCTGGCCACCACGCCCAGCCTAGATATTCTTTTTTTAATGGTATATTCCAATCACATACTAGAGAAAACATGCCTCTCTGTACCCAATACTCCGCTCCCAGCAGTGATCAACTCATACCTATTTTGTTTCTTCATTTCTGTTGTTAGCCTATACCAATTATTTTGAAGCAGATCACAGACATCAGATAGTTCATATTATTTCAGAAAAGACAAAGGCTCCCATCTTAAGCAAAACCATGTTTCCATCATCATTCCCTCCCCAATTAATAATATCAAGTATTTAGTGTTCATTCCCCAGTTGTCCTATAAATATTTTTTAATAATTTGATTGGATAAGTATTCACATAAAGTCCATACATTGTACTTGGTTTTAATGACTTTGGGTCTATAAGTTCCCTCTGTTACTCTATTCTCTTGTACTTTTTTGTTAAGATATTAGGTTATTTATCCTATACATATTTTTAGCCTGTATTTCTCTGATTTTGTCTCTGTGCTGTTATTTAACATTTTCATATGTCCTTTAGAGTTCCTTTAAGCTACTTATTAGATATGGAGGCTTAATCTTATTGGTATGGGGGGTAATCTCTTTTGGAGTAGAGCAGCACTGCTTGGTACATATATATACCCTGGGATATATATATCCCAAAAGTCTGCAAAGTCTGGCTGTCTCACTTTCTGTCATATTAGGATCCACTTAGGATCAATGCCTAGATCCATTAGGTGTTGAAATGGTGATATATTCTGATTCTTTTATTTATTCATCATTTTAATCTGGAATACTATAAGGAAAACCTCCATATCAACATTCAGTTAGGTACAGTTTATATAGGAAAGGTAAGATGAATATTTCTTTTCTTCTGTTAGCTTTAAAATAATGAGTTGATTCTGTAGTATCTTCCCAACGTGATACTTTTTTGTCTTTGGTAACATTATGAGCTCTTGTATTTAAGCAAATTTGGTGTTTTAATCCATTGTTTTCCATGTTGATGCTCAAATTATCCCATCTTTGGCCAGCAGAGGCCTCTTCAACTTAACTCCTGAGGGTTCTGAATACAATCACAGAAGTCTTTGACACTTTCCTTGCTTTTTCATATGACGATATGTTCCAGGTACATCTCATGTAATTATGTCCCAGACCTGAAATTAGCCATTTCTCCAGGAAGTTCTTAGTTTCTTTTAATGATAAATGGTATTTAGATATCACAGTCTTTGGGTACACAAATGGTCATTGCTACCATTTTGATTGGTGGTACTAGGCTTTAGCAGTGGCAGAGCTAGGGGATTTTTTTAATTTTATTTTTGGTGGTACTGGGGATTGAACCCAGGGGTATTTTACCACATATGAGCCACATCCCTAGCCCTTTTCATTTTTCATTTTGAGACAGGGTCTTACTAAGATTCCAAGGCTGACCTGCGTTCTCTCTTGAACATGTATCCCCCATGTTAAATAAACCTCTGTCTTTGTCTCTGAAAAAAAGAAAAAGAAAAAGAAAAAAAAAAGAAATGGACTTTGGGACAGGATAGGGAGGGGAGTGTAATAAATGTTCCTAGGTGGCTGTCTGTAATAAGCCTGTGCTCATCACTAACCCATCTATCTCATTTCCAGTTGGAAAGAGTGCCATCACCTGATCATCGCCGGAGAAGCTACCGAGACTTAGACAAGCCCCGTCGCTCTCCCACGCTGCGCTACAGGAGAAGTAGAAGTCGGTCTCCCAGAAGGTAAGGCCCCAGTCCTTGGCCTTTTCCAGGGAGATTTTGAGCATATTAGCCTAGGAATATGGATTTTAGGAAAGGAAGAATACCAGGCTATGGAGAATGTTTGCCTAATGTGTTATTTATTATTGCAAAACCACTTCTTTAGTTCACAAGTGTGTAATCATTGATTTAACCTGGGCTCATATATGCAGTGCTTGGGGTGTAAGCTGTTTGCTCATCTGTTTTCTGATCAGCTGTTTACTGGCTGATAGAGGTTGGCCTTAGCAAGGATGGCTTGGGCAACTTCTCTTTTCTCTTTCATCCTCCAGCAGACTAAGTTGGGTATATTCTCATGATAGTTACAGAATTTAAGAGCAAATAAATCCATTCATGCAAGTGTTTTTACAGTGTCTGCTTGTATCACATTTGCAAATATCCTATTAGCTAAAGCAAATTACATGGCCAGTCTCAAGAGTTAAGAGTAGGAAGGTGCTACAGAGTTCCATGACAAAGGACATGGATACAGAGAAGGGTAAACAAGAAGAATCTCTGCCACTGGGTTCAATCTCCATCACAACCCCCCAAAAGAATTGGTGCTATTTTTGCAATCTGTAATATCCAGTGCACTAACTTAGATTCTCCTCTTCCTCCTTTTTTCCCCTGTAGGCGGAGTCGATCTCCCAAAAGAAGAAGGTAGGCCTTCAGGCATTTCTGATGAAGGAAGAGTGCTTTGGGAGAGGGTGTTGGTGTTGTGTGTATATTGTCAAACAGACCTGGTGGGCTGACCAGTCTTTTCTGTAGCCCCTCCCCCCGCCGAGAAAGACATCGGAGTAAGAGCCCAAGACGCCACCGAAGTAGGTCCCGAGATCGACGACACAGATCCCGCTCCAAGTCCCCAGGTATGGCATTTGGGCCTTTGGCACTGCCTAAGAAATCTAAGAGGAGCAGTTACATACTGCAATACAGGAGGGCCTGACCATACTGTTGTCTAGCAGAAAAGGAAAGTGACATTGGATTTTAATTAGGGTTCACATCTTGAGTCTTACAAGTTTTGTTGATAATAATTAATGTGTTTTAGTTTTTTCATCTAAAATTATAGAAAAAGGCCTACCAGAGAAATGGTAAAAATCCCAATGTGATATTTATGGGATTAGCCATAAGGCACTGAAAGTATGGGAAGTGGTTTCAATTAATTTCCCTGCTACACACATACACCAATTCAAAGAGCTGCTACCAACAAGAGGTGTCCCCAGTGTAAGCCAAAAAAGTATTAAGCTAACGAGAAGAATTTGGGGAGGTGAGAATGAAAATTTTAAGAGTAGAAGAGCCGGATGTGGTGGTACATGCTTGTAATCCCAGGACTTGGGAGGATGAGACAGGAGGACTGCAGGTTCAAGACAGCCTCAGCTACTTAGCAAGACCCTGTTTCAAAATAAAAAGTTTAAAAAGGCTGAGGGTAGCTCAGAGGTAGAATGTCCCTGGGTTGAATCCCCAGTACAAAAAAAATTAAAAAAAGAGTAGGAGAAGTATAGAATCTAACTCATTCCAATGACCTTTTTCTTCCCTAGGTCATCATCGTAGTCACAGACATAGGAGCCACTCAAAATCTCCTGATAGGTATGGGTAGACCTCTATATTAACTTAAGAATTTAAATATTTATTCAGAAATTAGTCCCAATTACAACTAAGCTGGACCCGAAATTTTCTAGTTTTGATGATGAGTATTCATTCTTTCATTACAAGATAAAATGGGCCTTTTGCCCTGAGAATTACTAGGATTATATCTCTTTTGCACTGTTTTTACTTTGTAGGATTGTGGCTTTGGATCATGGATGAGCTGTGGTTCTAGGAGACCTGGGTTTTAAGTCACTTTCATTAAAAAGCCCTATGTATTCTTAACCTCTAAAGAGGTTGTTTCTTCAGTGGTCAATTTTGGATAGTAATGCCTGATTCACACTGTTGCTCTGAGACATAATTAAGAAGAAAAAAATGTAATGAGTATGATGTGTCATTTCTATCCTTATCAGTGTCACTCACTATATCATGGTCTTCTCAAAAGTCCTTACCTGCTCATTAATGATTTATATGTATTGCTATTTCAGGTCTAAGAAAAGCCACAAGAAGAGCCGGAGAGGGAATGAGTAGTGGATTCAGTTTGGTTTTAATCCAAATGGCTTCCTGTGGATAAGAGGGTGTCTGTCTTATCTGAAAGAACTAAGATCTCTTCAGGCAGCTATAAGAAAATTTTACTTCTTTCTTACCAAGTTTCTTCACTTTTTTTTTTTTAATGAAAGAGGTGCTAGTTTTGTATCTCTTTTTCAATTGTAATCAACATCTTTGAGGGATGACAATGTTTCCTAAGGTCAGTTTTTGACTCAATTATGACTGTATTCAACCTTATGAGGGTTGGGATATGAATGAGAAAGAAAGGATGTGGCCAACTGGTGACCCTTTTTGTTATTAAACCTTACACACCCATTTGCCATTTTTTCTGTAGTTTAATTTTTGTTTGCTCTGTATTTAGAACTGCTTTGAAAATCCTGGAAGTTATGCTGCTATTATACAAAGATTCAATCACTAAAACATGGTAACTTTTCCAGCAGCAGAAAGTGGTAATAAACATGAAAACTGGTTAGCAGCAGTTTTGCAAGAATAGAGTATATTCAGCCAGGCGTGGTGGCGCACGCTTGTAATCCCTGTACTTGAGAGGCTGAGACAGGAGGATCCAGGTTCGCAGCCAGCCTCAGCTACTTAGTGAGGCCCTCCACAACTTCGTGAGACCTGGTTTCAAAATAAAGGATAAAAAATAGGGCCAGGGGTGTAGCTCGGAGGTAGAACACCCCTGGGTTCAATCCCCGGTACCGCAAAAAAAAAAAAAAGAAAGAATAGAGTATATTCAAACATAATGCTTCATCTGGACCATTTAATCCACTTTCACACAGTTAAAGAGAATAGCACTTATTACCCTTTATATAATACATGCTTGTATAGTGCCACTTATTCTTCCCCATAAGCCTTGAATTCCAGATTCAGATGCTCAGCCTTTATCCTACAGATATTGACATTATCCAGACTAGTCAATATCAATAGGGCAGTAAGAATGAAAAAGATTTGCTGGGCGTGGTGGCGCACATTTGTAATCCCAGTACTTGGGAGGCTGAGACAGGAGGATCGCAGGTTTGCAGCCAGCCTCAGCTACTTAGTGAGGCCCTCCGACCTAATGTGACCCTGTTTCAAAATAAAGAATTAAAAATAGGGCTGGGGATGTAGCTTGGATGTAGAATGCCCCTGGGTTCAATCCCCAGTACCAGGGAAAAAAAAAAGAATGAAAAAGATTTGATGAAGAGGAAAGTAATACCATTCATGGTTTTGACCCAAGTAGCTAGACAGCAATGCCATTAAAGTCAGAAAATATAATAGGAAGACAGCTTTTAGAGGGGGAGGAAATGAGGGCTTGTAATGAAAATGATGCATCTAGTTTACGAGTTTAAGTTGAGGCAATTATGGTATATAGTATAGCTAGATTAATTCCAGATGGCTGGAAATAGGTACTACAGTTCAGCATAGTGAGCTAGGCCAGAATTGACAATGTTTGTATAACTGTGGAAGATATAGATGAGATTGCCTATAGAAAAGCCTGTAGATTTAAGAAAAGCAAATAGCACCACCATAGACAACACCAACACTGGTGACAAGAAGTCAAGTTCCCTATTTAAAACTAATGAACCATGCTCAAAGGTAGGAGAATTATGAGAGTAGGTCAGCTGGGCGTGGTGGCACAGGTCTATAATCTCAGTACTTGGGAGGCTGAGACAGGAGGATTGCAGTTTCAAAGCCAACCTCAGCAATTCAGTGAGGCTTTCATCAACTTAATGAGACCCTGTTTCAAAATAATAAAAAATAAAATAGGGCTGGGGGTGTTGCTCAGAGGTACAATGTCCCTGGGATCAATCCCTATTACCACACATACCCACACAAAAAAAGAGTAGGTCAAAGAAGCCAAGGATCTAAGGACACAGATGCAAAGTAAGGACTTTAAAAAATCCTCGTGATGTACAAGGCTCCAGTTTGATCCCCAGCACCACACACACAACAAAAAATCCCCATGAGCCCTCATAGAGTATTGGGTCCAAGTGTACTTACCTTTTCTACTTTAAAAGGGAAAAAATGATTGAATGAATTCCTAGTCTCGAGAGGAATCATGAAGACCAGCTGCTTTACAGGATCCAATTTCTTAGAAAGGCATGTGGTCAAAGGATAAACATTTCATATTGCTCACTTTTGAAATGAAGGACTTTTGTAGCAATATTAAAACAGGTTTTGAGCTATTTGAGCTTTCATAGTCTTCAGTGATTTCTCTCATAATACCTGAATGAATGAGTTGTCCCTAAGAGCTATATGCCTTTTGATACAGCTATATATAATGACTTTTAAAATTAAATATAAGCATGTCTACTTAAATCTATTATAGACTCCTAACAGTTACTTCTTTACTAAGGTGATCCACATGGAAAGAAATGTTTTCTGGCTAAATGACCCATGGAACAAACAAGTCATCCTCAGTTATGTTGTTAAAATAAAAATTTAAGGCGGGTGTAGTAGCACACTCTTATAATCCCAGTATTTGGAAGGCTGAGACAGTAGGATCACAGGTTCGAGGTCAACCTCAGCAACTTAGCGAGACCCTGTTTCAAAATTTTTGAAAATGGGGGCTAGGGGTGTAGCTCAGAGGTAAAATGCCCCTGGGTTCAATCCCTAGTACCACAAAAAAGCTAAGCAAAATTTATTATTAGCTAGGCATGATGGCACAAGCCTGTAATCCCTAATACTGTAGTCTGAAGCAGGAGGATTTGAGTTTGAGGCCAGTCTGGACAACTTAGCAAGACCCTGTCTCAAAATAATTTTTAGAGCCGGGCGTTGTGGCACATACTTGTAATCCCAGTACTTGTGAGGCTGACACAGGAGGGTCACAGGTTTGTGGCCAGTCTCAGCTACTTAGTGAGGCCCTCCGCAACTTAGTGAGACCCTGTTTCAAAATACAGAATGAAAAAATAGGGCTGGGGATGTAGCTCGGAGGTAGAATGCCCCTGGGTTCAATCCCTAGTACCACAAAAAAATAAATAAAAATAATTTTTAGAAAGGGCTAGAGATGTAACTCAGTGGTAGACCACTTTCCTAGCCTGTATGAGGCCCTGGGTTCAATCCCTGGGAACACACACACACAAATTAATATTGCAATATATATTAGCCAGGAGTGGTGGTACACACCTATAATCCCAGTAACTTCAGAGGCTGAGACAGGAGGATCACAGACTCGAGACCAGCCTCAGAAACTTAGGAAGACTCTGTATGTAGCTTGGAGGTAAAATGCCCCTGGGTTTAATCTCCAATAACCACACACAATTTGTTTGTGTATACAAACACATATAACTTTTTAAGGAAAAATTAAGTCTACATACACAAAAACTTAATAACAAACTTAAGCATAAAATTTTAAAACACACTTGTTTAAACATGGTGAAATCTAAACCAAAACTGGGGCAGCATGGTCAAACCTACTGTAAGAAGCTGGGTATCCCTATTCTTTATAACAGATAAAAGTGAGTAGGACCTATTGAACATCTCTCTAAAGATCCTTTTGATAAATCACAGAATTGTAGAGAAGATAAAGCTGAAGGGCCATTTCTATGGTTTACTTATTAGTGAGGCCTTAGAATGGTAGCTTTAAAACCTGGCTACAACCTATATTAAGAAATTTATTTCACTTAGGCCCTCAGCAACTTAGCGAGACCCTGTTTCAAAATAAAAAATAAAATAGGGCCAGGTGTGGTGGTGCACACTGTAATCCCAGTACTTGAGAGGCTGAGACAGGAAGATTACACATTTGAGGACAGATTCAGCAAGTAGTGTGACTCATCAACCTAGTGAGACCCTGTTTAAGAATTAAAATAATAATAAGAGCTGGGGGCATAGCTTGGAGGTAGAATGACCCTGGGTTCAATCCCCAGTACCACAAAATAAAATAGGGCTGGGGGTGTAGCTTGGAGGTAGAATGCCTCTGGGCTCAACCTGCAGTACCAAAACCAAAAATTATTTCACATCTTACCTCTTGTGACCATTACACCTCTACACACATATGTATAGTTTCTACTGAAGCAAATTTTAGGGAAGAATTCTTACTCCTTACACAAAATGCATCCTGATGTCCTATGCAATATCCGTTTTTATTAGGTACAACCTAAATTTATCTCACTTCCCACAATTTGAAATACAGTGTCTTAAAGCTTTCCCATAGGGCACAATGCCCTTTAATGCTAAGAAATGAATATAGTCTCAGGGACAAAGGAGATGGATTTGGTGAGAGGGTTCCAATATAACAACCTAACTTCCTGTCACTCTTCAGTATATTGACCTACCTTTAAGTACACATTCATCAAAAAGAACCTTGTGCCACCACTCCCTCAGAAAGGTTAAAAGTAACAAATTCTCCACAAACTCAAAAAAAAAAGGAGGAAACATAACCTGTTTGTTTTAGTATATAGGTTTTTGAAAGATTAAAACATGAGCCAGGCGTGGTGGCTCACGCTTGTAATCCCAGTATTTGGGAGGCTGAGATAGGAGGATCACGGGTTCAAGGCCAGCCTCAACTACTTAGGCCCTCCCCAATTTAGTGAGACCGTTTCAAAATAAAGAATAAAAGCCGGGCGTGGTGGCACATGCTTGTAATCCCAGTACTTGGGAGGCTGAGACCGGAGGAACCGGGTTCAGAGCCAGCCTCAGCTACTTAGTGAGGCCCTCCGCAACTTCGTGAGACCCGGTTTCAAAATAAAGGATGAAAAATAGAGCCGGGGGTGTAGCTCGGAGGTAAAACACCCCTGGTTCAATCCCCGGTACCGCAAAAAAAAAAAAAAAAAAAGAATAAAAAATAGGGCAGGGGGGTGTAGCTCGGAGGTGGAATGCCCCTGGGTTCAATCCCTAGTTCTGGGGAAAAAAAAAACCCATTAAAACATGAGATGGAAAATGAGATTGTTGGAGCTTAAATAAAAGAAAAAATTTCAGCTTCAGCAATTTAGGCCCAACAATTTAATGAGACCCTGTTTCAAAATACAAAAATAAAATAAAGCTGGGGGTGTAGCTCAGAGGTACAACGCCCCTGAGTTCCATCCCCAGTACCACCAAAAGAAAAGAAAAATTCTAAACTGGTGAAATAAAAGTCTTAATTACAAAGTACAGTCAGGCACAGTGGTGTACACCTTTAATCTCAACTACTTGGGAGGCTGAGGCAATAGAATCTCTTGAACACAGGAGTTTGAGGCTAGCCTGGGCAACATAGCAAGACCCTGTTCTAAAAAAAGAGAAAAAGAAAGGAAGGAAGGAAACCATAAAATAGAAAATAAGGCACAGAGAAAACAAGCTGGAGGGAATGAAAAAGAATAAAGAAAAAAGCTTTAGAAATAATAAAGAAAATACATGAAATCCAGCAATCTCAACTATCCTGATGAATTAGGTAATGAATTATATGGGAATCCAAGCAGAGAAATCAAGTCATATAATGGGAAAACACAAGACAGTCTGAGATCATACAACAAACTTATGGAAGGAAGTAATGCAAAAGGATCCAAAGATCTGATAAAAAAAAATACTGTGCCAAGAATTCTGTATTCTGCCAGTTTCTTCAAAATATAAAGGGAATAGATATTCTCAGGTAAACAAAGTATATAATCATGAGCCTGGGGGCGGGGGACTGCCTGATAATAAAATTTAGCTAAACAAGAAGTAAATCAAATTAAGGACTTAGGAACAAAGAGGCAGTAAAAGTAGTAATAAACACTTTAAAGAGGTTGGTTATTTTTCTAGCTACATGTTTTAATTGGAGACTGTATAAGAGTCTTGTATGAAATATGAAGCCAGCAAACTTGAGTTTCTTCACTTCTGTTGTTATTTCTACCTAACAGATATGTTCATATTTAATTTGAACCTTATAATCATTTTATATTTATTAGTTTTTTACAACTGTCTTTACTATTAGGAACTTTTAGAATTAGACTCATATAGGGGGAAGGTTTTTAATTGAGCATTTCTTCAATTCCATATGTTTTTCTTCTATTAAATCCAGGTAAAATTAATTTGCTATATTTGTTAAATATAGCATATGAGAACACTTTTGTAAAACTATTTGCATATAGATGTTGCTAGGTTTATGAGACACAGTTGGAATAAATTAAATTCACCAGATATTAGGAGTACTTATTTCTGGTTGATGGACTTTTCAGTGATTTTTATGCTCTGTACTTTTATATGATGTTTTTTCTACAATAAATACATTAAATTATTTTTCACAAGGAAAATATATGAGTTGGGACTTCAAGCTTTTTTATAAGCATAATACATTTTATATGTTGTTTCATGAAACTGCAAATCGATAACCACTTTTCTGGAGGGCAATTAAGCAATATGTAGCAGAAACTTCGAACTTTTATCCTTTAACCAGTAATCCCATTTAGAAGAATTTACTCTTAACAGAATATACACACAAATAGCTTTATCCCATCATCATTTTACATATGCTTTATATCTGAGGAAAACTAGAAACAGCAAAAAAATGTCCACCTGAAGGGGACTGAACAAATAAATTACACAATAGATCATTAATGGCAAAGGAAAATACCTTCATGTCAAACACATAAAATATTTCAAAACTGTATCTTTACAGTGCATATGTGTTCTCTGAATAAGAATGGTAACTTTTCTGAACTTTTCAGTTGCTGTTAATAAACCTGAATTCATAATCAACTTTGCTAACTTATAAAACTGAGCTACTACTGTATAAATTATAAACTCAGATTATTCTATTTTTCAACTTGGAATAGTTTGCCAGTTATTGAAAACTGGCAGTTAAAGAAGGGGCAAATGAGCTGGGTGTGGTGGCACACCCTTGTAATCCCAGTACTTGGGAGGCTGAGACCGGAGGATCAGGGTTCTCGGCTAGCCTCAGCTACTTAGTGAGGCCCTCTGCAACTTAGTGAGACCCTGTTTCAAAATCAAGAATAAAAACATAGAGCTGGGGGTGTAGCTTGGAGGTAGAATGCCCCTGGGTTCCATCCCCAGTTCTGCAAAAAAAAAGGGAGGGGCAAATGAGATGCTGAAAATTAGTATATATAACACTCTCATATAAGCAAAACCTAGATTACTGGTTACCAGGTTACCCATTAATAGGTTTTGCTAATGGTAGACTGCCTTCTGGAAGGAAAGCGGAGCTAGAGGCATTCTCTGTTGCAGGTTGTTTTGGTTTTTGTTAATGAAAAATAGATATATACAAAAGTAGAGAGAAGCCAGGCGTGGTGGCGCATGCCTGTAATTCCAGTACTTGGGAGGATGTAACAGGAGGATCACAGGTTCAAGACCAGCCTCAGCAACTCAGTGAGACTTTCAGCAACATAGCGAGACCCTGTTTCAAAACAAAATATAAAAAGAGCCAGGGGTGGAGCTCAGAGGCAGAATGCGCCTGGGTTCGAACCCCTAGTACCATACACAAAAAAACAGTAAAATGAAACCCTGTATACCTCATCACCTGTTCTCCAAGACCTGGAAGGAGATGAAATATCTGAATGTTAATTTTAAAGAAATAATGAATGCTCAAAGTCATATTTTAACACAAAAGCATTACCTAAATCAGCTATCCCATTAACAAAACAGATGATATGACTCTACCTCTAAGATTCTGAGGGACACTGAAACTTTAATATGAAAAACTAACAATACAAGTACGTGATCTTAACTGAAGGTTGTAAATATGGCAGGAATACCCTCAACCCCTGCAGTTCATGAAATACTTTAAGTATCTTCCGTGTTGGAAAATAGGAAGAGCCCAGGCTGTCTGCTGTTTAAGTAACACATATGTGAGGCTGTCTGCTGTTTAAGTAACACATATGTGAAGAAGCAGAACAAAGATAACATACTGTCCTTAAATTATATTTTTATCAGCCGGGCATAGTGGCGCATGCTTGTAATCCCAGTACTTGGGAGGCTGAGACCAGAGGATCCAGGTTCACGGTCAGACTCAGCTACTTAGTGAGGCCCTCCGCAACTTCGTGAGACCCTGTTTCAAAATAAAGAATAAAAAATAGGGCTGGGGGTGTAGCTCAGAGGTAGAATGCCTCTGGGTTCAATTCCCAATACCACAAAATATATATATCTACATATTCTGTACATGTCCAGAAAGATCTAAAACATCATTTGGCCTAAAATCCTTGGCAAATTTGACTAAAAGGATAGAGAAATTACTTCATCTCAATGCATAGTTCCAAAATGTCTAAAAAATATGGCACGAACAACTTGAGTCTGAATTCCAATAGTCATTCACTGCAGTGACAGCATTTTCAGCAGCAACCAACTACGTGGTCCCATAAGGTGGAGCTGAAAAATTCCTATTGCCTAGTGAGGTTGTAAGCATGATGACATTATGGTGCAATGCATTACTCACAGGTTTATGGTGATGGATAGTATAAACAAACCTTTACTGCCAGTTGTATAAAAGTACAACACATATAATTTTATACAGGATAAAATACTATACTTTTTATTGTTTAAAACGTACTCCTAAATTGGGCATGGTAGCACATACCTGTAATCCATACTTGGGAGGCCAGCCTTAGTGACTTAGTAAGACTCTCAGCAACCTAGCAAGTCCCCATTTCAAAATAAAAAAGGCTAGGGGTATAGCACAGAGGTAAAATGCCCCAGGGTTCAATCGCTGGGACCACAGAAACAATAAAATAAATGTGTTGGGCATGGTGGCACACACCTATAATCCCAGTACTTGGGAGGCTGAGACAGGAGGATTGCAGGTTTGAGGACAGCCCCAGCAACCTCGTGAGACCCTGTGTACAAACAAAAAATAAAAAGGGTTTAGGGTGTAGCTCAGAGGTAGAGAAGCTCAGAGGTAGAACGTCCCTGGGTTCAATCCCCAGTACCACAAAAAATAAAAATAAAAATAAAAAATAAGACATACTCCTATTTATAAAAGAAAGTAAGTTTACTGTTACACCGGCAGCAGCTTCATGTATCTCATGTGGACTGTATCAAGAGGCAAAGTCCAGGGACTGATCTATACCATCTAGGTTGGGGGGGGGGGATTGAACCCAAGGGCATTCTACCATGAGCTACACCTCCAGCCCTTTTTATTTTTTATTTTGAAATAGGGTCTCATGCCAGGCATGGTGGCACACACTTGTACTTGGGAGGCTGAGACCATTTGTGGCCAGCCTCAGCTACTTAGGCCCTCCGCAACTTAGTGAGACCCTGTTTCAAAATAAAGAATAAAAAATAGGGCTGGGGGTGTACCCCGGAGTTAGAATGCCCCTGGGTTCAATCCCCGGTACTGCAAAAAAAAAAAAAAAAGATAGAGGGTCTCAGGCTGGACTGGAACCTATTAAGATTCTCCTGTCTCAGGCTCCTAAGTACTGGGATTACTGGTGTGTGCAACTATGCCTGGCTCCATCTAGGTTTTTTAAGTACATTCTGTGATGTCTGCACAATAACAAAATCACCCAATGATGCTTTTCTCAGAATGTATCCTCAACATTAAACAGCACATGATTGTAATTCTATAGTCAGTGATCACAAGCATTATTCACAATTTACCATCCTGGCAAGTGTGCTTTGCACCTGGCAGTCAGAAACCAGAATGGATGGAAACTGGCACATACGAGTTCCTCAGTAAGTAAGAATTATCCACCCTCTACTCCAATTACCAGTATTAGTCTCAATGTTTAAAACACTCTGCTTCCAAAGATCTATTTCGATTCAATTTCCAGCATGTTAAGTGTATATCTATGGAATTTACTTTATTTATTTATTTATTTATTTATTTATTTATTTATTTATTTATTTGCGGTACTGGGACTGAACCCAGGGGCATTCTACCTACGAGCTACACCCCAGCCCTATTTTTTTATTCTTTATTTTGAAACAGGGTCTCACGAAGTTGTGGGGGGCCTCACTAAGTAGCTGAAGCTGGCCGAGAACCGGGATCCTCCGGTCTCAGCCTCCCAAATACTGGGATTACAAGCGTAAGCCACCATGCCCAGTTGGAATTTACTTTATTGCTTTCCTCTTCAGTTTTCATTTTCAATGATAAAGTAGAGATGGTACCTCATCTACCAACTTCATACGGTTGTTGTGAAAATCCAATAAAATAAAGGACATAAAAAGATACCTGAATCTCTAAAACTAAGTCTGATTTAGAATACTCACTAAAAGTAAAAGAAACTTTTACTTTTTTGTGTTATATTTCCATCATCTAAACCAGATGAATTAACCAAATTTGACTCTTGTCAAAAAGATTTATTAACTTAGAACTTCAAACACAGACAAAAGCAACTTTCTGTTCAAGTTTGAATATGTTTGATATACAAGCATGTAAAAGAAAAAAATTTGAACTTTCATGTTGTAGTTTTATTTTATTTTTTTACCTTTTAAAAAGTTTTTGGCACTACAAGGTTCTGTAAAGAATAGAAGTGACAAATTTAAAACACATGAAATCTTCTCCTAATTCTTAAGAACAATATATATATATGTATATATATATAAAGTCTGAAGCAACCAAAGTATGAATACAGCTAATAGAAAATAAAGAATGTAATATTTTAAATTCTCTCTTTATACAA
The DNA here is from genome assembly GCA_004027185.1 of Glis glis. NCBI lineage: Eukaryota > Metazoa > Chordata > Mammalia > Rodentia > Gliridae > Glis > Glis glis. Next base: position 6,650 of record PVJS01015848.1, on the reverse strand, counting down.
TTCATCAAGGTTAAACAAAACATAAAATTCCCTTAAAAATAGGGTAATAAAATAGATGAAATTTGTATCACTCAATTTAGTGATACTAGTAAAAACTATAGTTCATATTTATATACAAATAATACAGTGTTTAAAAACAGTCTTAGAATTTAAATAAGCTATCTAAACGTGTTAAAATTTTAAACCAGGACCTGATTTGTTTTGCTTTCCATTAAATGTCACTTTTTCTGCTGAATGTAACTGACATTGAGGTACGGATACCCTTGAGACAGCAGGAATGGCTGGTTGTTGTGCATCGGTAGACCAGCTGAAAGAAAATGGACTCGCATTACTCCGACACGTTTCCTCTCGGTGGGTGGGGACAACGCTCTCTACACCGACGGGTGGCACATCTGTCTGTTGGATACAACACAGACAGGAAACTGAAAGGCTTGTGCCTATTTATCTGTCAACGTCTTAGAATTAACTTATAGTTAGTTCTCTTTTTTCTATTTATAAAATAGGAGATGAAGCATGACTAAACATTTGGAGGGGAAGAGATGAAGGAAAATGGGAAGGAAATATAGGTATGTGAAAGAAAGAAAAGTGATGAAGGGGAAAAATCAATGGGTTTGTATAATTGATAGTAACTTCCCTCAGCCTTAGATCTCTGCTCAAGAGAAGAACCCAACCATAGTCAAGCTTCTGCCATTCTGTAATACAGAGATACCCCAGAAATACTAACAGATAGTTTAGGAAGGCTTTAATGTATGAAGTCTGAGACTTTTACCAGGGACTTCCCCTTAAATTTATCATTTCATTCAATCAACATTTCCTGAGTGTGTGCCTATAATTTCTCAAACTTCCACATTTAACTATAATGACTCTAATTCCAATATTCTGAACTCCTAGATTAAACAAGAGCTGAAGGCCAAACTCTGACATTGCCTACTAGAACATGCCTACATTTGAGGCAAGTAAATTATATAAAATGCTCCTAGTTCTTAGGAATTTTTAGTTTATAATTTGTTACCTATGTTAAAGCTATTATTGGTACTACTAAAGCACCAGCAAAATGTAATAAATTCTAATGTCATTCACATCCTACTTTTACTGAACAAATCTGACCATGTCTCTATATTCTATCAGATCCCCACTTCTTACTAAACCAAGGCCAAACTCTTTCATAATATGATTTTGGCCTATCCCCTCTAACCTTATCATTTACACCACTTTCCCAAATACTTCCATCCCTGAGTCTTATTATTTTCTCTTCTTCCTCATTATGTCAGCAAAAGTCAGTGACTGCACATAATATTCTCTCAACTAAGAACACTCTTCCCTCTAATCTTGGGGTTAAAAATAATTCAATTTTTAAAAATTATCAAATATATTAATTTCAAGATCTAGTTCAAATGTCAAAATATTGTGTGAGGTAATCTCTGAAAATCCTGTTCCCTCTGCTAGGGCAATGGTACCTCATTCCTCTAAACTCCTTTTCTATTTTACATGTTTGGCTTTCCTAATAAAATGTGCATTAAATATGGGGATTTTGTTTTACTCCTGCTCAAGCAACAAACACCTAGCAGAGTCTTAACATACACAATATGTTCTCCCATAATAAATGTTTACTAAATGCATGAATTTTCACTCCCAGATCCTGGCCTTCACTGAGTCTCCCTGTTCCAAATAAAACCCACCCAGCCTTTTAACCAATTTGTAAGCAATGGTACCTTGAGGATAGAAAGGTTTGTTCTGCTGAAATCTTGCATTTCCCTGATGCATGAAGTTTTGATGCAAACCATAAGGCCACGAAGCTGGGACGAGGGGGAAATGGGGACGTGGTGCATGTTCCCAAGGAATTGGAGGATTTAGTCCTCGAAAGCCTGGCTCTGCATTTCAAACAGAAAATAAAAATATATCTTAAAACATACATATGGACTAAACCAAATCCATATACCAAAAAGAGGTAAAGAACTAATCAGTTATTTGCTCAAATCATTCATAGGAGAGACATATAAGAAGAAATATTCAACAATGTATCATTGCTATACCAAGTAGGCAAAAGGTGTTCTGAAGAGGGGGATAACCCAGCCTTTGAAGGTCAAAAAGGTTTCTTAAGATGACTGACAAAGTTTTAAAGAACAAGGGACAAGTTAGGCAAAATGAGACAGGAGAAGGCATTTCAAAGAGAAGGAATAGCATGTACAAAAAGCCTGAAAGCAGAAAAGCACTGCAAGTTTGGGAGCTACAAAACAAACAGCAATACAGAAATAGGGGTAAGAGAGGAAGTGGGTAGGATGAAAAGCTGAACAGGTAGGTGGAGATATACATCTTAAAGAACCTTAATAGGTCATGCTAAGAAACTTACATTTAATCCTTAAGACAATGCCAACTATCCTAGAATCAATTATTTATTTATTCACTGTGGTACTAGGAATTGAACCTAGGGACATTCTACCTCTGAGCTACACCCCCAGCCTTTCGTTTTTGTTTATTTATTTTTGCTTTGAAACAAGGTCTTGCTAGGTTGCTGAGTCTCACTAAGTTGCTGAGGCTGGTCTTGAACCAGCGATCCTCCTGTTTCAGATTTCCAAGTACTGGGACTACAGGTGTACACCACCACACCCAGCCCAGAATCAATTTTATCTTGGGCCTGGAAGGAGGTTCCATTAGAAGCTTGAGTGTAATGGTTGAGAACCTGGGCTTAGAATGGTTAGAACTTGGGATCAAACTGGTCTAAATTCAAATCACAGTTCTGAAAATTACTAAGGTTCCATTCTGTGTGTGTGTGTGTGTGGTACTGGGGATTGAACCCAAGGGCATTCTACCTCCGAGCTCCACCCCCAGCCCTATTTTATATTCTCTTTATTTTGAAACAGGGTCTCACTAAGTTGTGGAGGCCTCACTAAGTAGCTGAGGCTGGCCGCGAACCTGGATCCTCCTGTCTCCGCCTCCCAAGTACCGGGATTACAAGCGTGAGCCACCACGCCAGGATAAGGTTCCATTCTGAACCTCAGGTTGTTATGAGGATTAAAAGAGATAACAAAAATAGTGTCTTACACAAGTTCTGACATATAGGTTGAGAGTAAAAAATATATGAGTCATATTCTTTCTATGGCTAAGCACCCATCAAAATCTATTTCCCTTTAAGATGTATCTTTAGGTCATTTTTAATAAATTGCAGTACCCACTGAATCTTCTAGATCATTTCTGGTGGCTTTCCTCATTAAAGGTATAGTGTGGCAGTAAATAACTGAAAGACATTGTATTAAGTCACAAAAACTCCTAGCAGGAACTCAAATTAGGAGGTATGGAATGGGGAAGAGTAGGGAGCAAAGAAACCTAAAATCCATATTAGCTGCCTTCTCATAAACTCAGTCTTACTGGGAGAAAACCAGAAAGACAAAACAGCTGGTTCACTGTAAGTTCATAAAGACACATCACAACTAAGGGCTGAAACCAAAGGGCTTGGGATTTACAAAACAAATGAGACTGGGTGTACAAATTAAGTCATGATCAACTGAGAAACAATGTTTTAACATAAAAGGGTATTTTTAAGGATATATTCCAATCCTCCTTGCTGATTTTTCATGACCAAATGTTTTTATAGTACAAGCAATAAATTATCACTAAAGATAATTTTGAAAATGGGAAAATTCACAAATCTTCCACTCTAATAAAACTATAATTATCATTTTAACATATTCCTACCCCATTCTTCTATTTTAAATACAGTAGCAATTTCAGCTTTAATACTGATTTGTGTACTAAACAACACTTTATTATATAATTATATATAACATGGATAATGTATCTACCATTTCGGACACTAAATTGGTTACTAAAGAAACAGTGACAGACAAGAGAGAATTCTTGGCCCCAACCTAATGGGTTATACAGACAAGTAAACAGGCAATGTTGAGACAGTAAGACTTATATTAAGAGCTGGGCGTGGTGGCATACACCTATAATCCCAGTACTTCGGAGGCTGAGACAGGAGGATTGCAGGTTTGAGGACAGCCCTAGTGTTCAATCCCCAGTACCACACACACATAAAAATGACTTATATTAAGAAACTAGGAAGAGAGAAAGGACTTCTAACATAGCAGGAAGACAGGATCAATTAGAGTTAAAAAGCTTTTTGAAGTGATGTAAATTTAAAAATGGAGGATGAGTGGGTGAGTGCAGCTTTGAGGCAAGGCACAAGGTGGTGTGAGAGTGGACAGCAAAAGTAATGGAGGGAACATTCCAGGCAGAGAAAAAACAACTAGGGGTAAGAGACCATATGGCACCTTTTGTGAGACATTTTGTTAATTAGTTTATTTTGAAACAGAGATCAACTAGTGGCAGGTGAGGGGGGACTTGAAATTATAAAAACAGAGCAAAACCCTGGGTCTGTCTTCATGGATACATAACTCAGTAACTATCATGGTACACATCATGGCATATACACAATAAATATCTGTTAACTGACATAAGCAGAGGCCACATTAGAAGGACCATGTATACCATATATCTTGTGATCTTAGAAATCTAATAGAGGTCTGATATTCTGCCATTTATGCTCAGCAAAATACATTATTTGCTTTGTACCTTCTCCATCACAGTTCTCTAAGAAATAGCACACTTCTGTTTAAAATTATCCATAAAATTCTTCTAAAAATTGATAAAGGATCAAGCTATTAGTCTACATTTCCCATATAAATTATAGTTTAGGGTAATCAAGTAGTTAAGGAAAAGCTCTTCTTTAGAGAGGAATCAAAAAGAATAAATAGAAAAATCATTTTACAACTCCTAGTGAAATAATGGATGTTAACAACAATTATCAATGGCAACTAATACCATTTAGTAAAAATTAATAAGGAACTTTATAATGGATAGAACAGGTTAACATTACCTAACTCACAGATTAATCTAAAATAGGAACAAACAGAGAGTTAAATTTCTTCTTTAGTGAGGGATCAGGAAATACACTGGACCAACCAAGATATATTCTTGCCAAACAAAGAACCCAGATCTAGCCAGGCATGGTGGTGCATGCCTGTAATCCCAACCACTTGGGAGGCTGAAACAAGAATCACGAGTTGAGGCCAGCCTCAACAACTTATCAAGACTCTGTCTCAAAATAAAATAAAAAAAATGGCTGGAGGTGTAGTTCAGTGATAAGAGTGCTTGCCTAGCATGTGTGAAGTCCTAATTTCAATCCCCATTGCTGCAAAATAAATAAATAAACAAGGAAATAAATAAACAGAAAAAGAACCTGGGTCTAATGAGTCTCTGAATCTAATTACAAGTTTATAGGAAACATGGGAACAGGGGCTCATATTAAATTATGCCCAAAATATAAAATTAGCCAACTCCAGAATGTGAGAAATTCTATAGTTTTTCCAACAAATAGTTAATATGGGGAAATAAATAGTGAAGGGAACTGATATAAAAGATATTTATGACATATAAAAACCACATAAAATATATGGGCTTTCTTTGAATCCTGATGCAAATAAATAAAAAAATACAAGGTGCTTTTTGGTTTTGGTCCTGAGGATTGAACCCAGGGGCATTCTACCTCTCAGCTAGACACCTAGCTCTATTTTATTTTTTACTTTGAAACAAGGTCTCACTAAGTTGCTGAAGCTGTCCTCAAACCTGCAATCCTCCTCAGCCTCCCAAGTACTGGAACTATAGGCTGTACCACCATGCCCAGCTTATGCTCTTTTGGGGGGGGGGGTGTTAGCAGGGATTGAACCCAGGGGCATTATACCTCCAAGCTACACCCCCAGCCCTGTTTTATTTTTTGCTTTGAAACAGGGTCTCACTAAGTTGCTGTGGTCTCACTAAATTGCTGAGGTGGGCCTCAAACCTGCAATCCTACTGTCTCAGCCTCCCAAGTACTGGGATTACAGGCATGCGCCACCACGCCCAGCAAGATGCTCTTTCTTTAGACAAACAGGGAAAAATGAAGAGTAGGTATCAGATGATACTGGATGCAGTAATGGTCATTTGTGTGTATGTGTGCGTGTGTGGTAACTGGGGATTGAACCTAGGGGCATTCTACCTCTGAGGTATACCCCCAGCCCTTTATATTTTTTATTTTGGGGTTTCACTAAGTTACTGCACACTGGCCTCAAACCTGCAATCCTCCTGTTTCAGTCTCCCAAATACTAGGACTACAGGCATTTTCACCACATCCAGCTATGGTCATATGATTTTTTTAAAGAGATATAAACTGAAGTTTAAAAGCAAATTTGAGACTGGCGTGGTGGTGCACGCCTGTAATCCCAGTAATTGGGAGGCTGAGACAGGAGGATAGCATGTTCAAGAACAGCCTCAGCAATGAAGCAAGACTCTCAGCAACCTGGTAAGACCCTGTTTTTAAACAAAAAATAAAAAGGGTTGTAGCTCAGAGGTAGAATGCCTCTGAGTTCAATCCCTAGTACCACACACACACAAAAAAGAAAGAAAGAAGCAAATTTGATCCAATGTCTGGAATTTGATTAAATATTCAAGTCAATAAATTTCCTAAAAGGTAGTAAGGAATCAGATTAAAAATAGCAAATTATTGATAACTGTTTAGTCATGAGGGGTTCATTATACTTTATTCTCTCCTTGTGTGTGTGTTTCAGAATTTCCATACTAGTTTTTTTTTTTTTTTTGTGTGTGTGTGTGTG
>PVJS01015847.1:0-38302 GCA_004027185.1 Glis glis | reverse complement strand
GACACATACAGAATATTCCACACAACTACAGCTGAATTCACATTTTTTTCAGCTGCTCATGGAACTTTCTCTAAAATAGACCATATCCTAGGCCACAAAGTGAGTACTAGCAAGTTCAAAAAATGTGACATAATCCCCTGTGTCTTTTCAGACCATAATGGAATGAAACTAGAAATCAACTATAAGAAGACCCAGAGAAACCTCATAAACACGTGGAGACTGAAAACCACACTGCTGAATGTGGAATAGGTCAGAGAAGAAATAAGGGGAGAAATTAAGAAATTCCTAGAAACAAATGAAAACAGACACACAACATATCAAAATTTCTGGGACACCCTGAAGGCAGTATTAAGAGGAAAATTCATAGTGCCCACTCTCATTGTCCACATAAGAAGAACAGGGCCCACATAAGAAGAACAGAAAATCATCAAATAAATAACCTAATGACACACCTCAAAGCCTTTGAAAAACAGGAACAGTCTAACCCCTAAGCCAGTAGAATACAGGAAATTATTAAAATCAGAGCAGAAATCAATGAAGTAGAGAATAGAAAACAATACAAAAATCAACAAAACCAAAAGCTGGTTCCTTGAAATAATAAACAAGATAGATAAACCACTAGCCAACCTAACCAAAAGAAAGAGAGAATCAACCCAAATTACTAAAATAAGAGATGAAGGTGAGGCATCACAATACCTGACTTCAAACTATACTACAAAGCCATAGTAATAAAAACAGCATGGTATTGGCACAAAAGTAGACACATAGACGTATGGAGCAGAATAGAAGACTCCGAAACAAACCCACACACCTACGGCCTATTGATTTTTGACAAAGGGGCTAAAAACACCCACTGGAAAAAGGATAGCCTCTTCAACAAATGGTGCTGGCAAAACTGGCTAACCATATGCAGAAAACAGAAATAAACCTCACTTTCTCACCTTGTACAAGAGTCAATTCAAGATGGATCAAAGACCTAGAATTCAGACCAGAGACCTTGCAGCTACTTGAAGAGGGCATAGGTCCAACACTTCAACACATAGGCATAGGTAAAGACTTCCTCAACAAGACCCCAAAGGCAAAGGAAATTAAAATAAGGATCGATATGTGGGATTGCATTAAACTGAAAAGCTTTTGTGCAGCAAAGGAAACAATCAAGAACCTCAACAGAGAGCCGACAGAATGGGAGAAGATTTTTCCAGCTCCTCCTCTGATAGAGGACTCATATCTAGAATATACAGAGAACTTAAAAAAATCACCAGTAAAAAAACAAATAACCCAATCAAAAAATGGACAAGTGAACTAAATAGACACTTCATAGAAGAAATACAAATGGCCAATACATGTATGAAAAAATGTTCAACATCATTAGCAATCAGAGAGATGCAAATCAAAACTCCCCTGAGGTTCACCTAACCCCAATTAGAAAGGCAATCATTAAAACACAAAAAACAACAAATGCTGGCGAGAATGTGGAGAAGTAGGAACTCTAATACACTGTTGGTGGGATTGCAAATTAGTGCAACCACTTTGGAAAACAGTGTGGAGGATCTTCAGAAGAATGGGAATGAACCTACCATATGACCCAGCAATATCACTTCTAGGCATCTACCCAAAAGGACTGAAACCAAACTACCAGACTAATGCATGAATATCTATGTTTATAGCTGCACAATTCCCAATTGCCAAACTTTGGAACCAGCCAAGGTGTCCATCAACAGATGAATGGATCACAAGACTATGGGATATGTACACAATGGAATTTTACGCAGCCATAAAGAAGAACAAAATTACATCATTTGCAGGGAAATGGAGGGAACTGGAGAACATTATGCTAAGTGAGATTAGTCAGTAACAAAGAGTGAAAAGTCAGATGTTTTCCCTAATATGTGGAAGCTAGGGAGAATGGGACTTAGAAGGGACTCCAGATAAAGAAGGAGAAAACTTTAGTTGAGCAAAGAAGGCAACCTAACTGAGGGAGATGGGAGGGGGGAAGAGGGAAACACACTAATGCACACGATGTGTATACACAAACTTATCAGAGTCAATCACTATGCTGAGCACAGAAAGGAGGGAAGGGGGAGGGAATAGGGTGGGATTTGAGGTAGGGCTAAATGAGCAATGTGGGCATGCATGCTTCTGATACCCTGACACTTATCAAAATGTATAACTACAATGCACCAATAAATGAAATGAAATAAAAAAAGAAAAAAGAAAGAAAGACAGAGAAAGAGAAAGGAGTGAGAAAGAGAAAGGAGGGAGGGATGGAGGGAAGGAAAGGGGGAGGAGAAGGGAAAGGAGGTGGGGGGGAGCAAGGAGAAAGAAAGGAAAGAAAACTACCCTATACACCTTGTCCTATCCAGTTCTTTCACAAAAAAAAGCACCATTACATTCAAGGTACTATGACCAATAATAAAAATGATAGATGAAATAATTGCTAACATGTTTTTAGTGCTTACTATGTATCAGGAAGTATCCTATGTGTTTTCATGCATTATCTTATTTAATCATCAGACTAACCAGGGAGGGAGGTTCTCTTATTATCCCCATTTTTTAGATGCAGAAACTGAGGTACAAAGAGAAAACTGCTAATTCAAGATACTTACTATGTGTATATATGACAACATAATAATGTAATAAATGTGTATATAATAATATAATCACGTAGCAATAACAATAATATCACAGTCATCATTTAATTCCTGTGACATGACAAATACAGCACTAGATGCTTTCCAAATATCCCCCTTTGTGTTTAGAACAACTTCCCATCTCAACTGTGACTCTCCTGAAACAGAATTCAAGATCAAGGGAGAAGGAGGTCTCACAACCCAGTTTCAAAATAAAGTATACAAAATAGGGCCGGGGGTGTAGCTTGGAGGTAGAACGCCCATGGGTTCAATCCCCGGTACCGCAAAAAAAAAAAAAAGAAAGAAAGGGAGAAGGAGGGTGTGCTCAGATCCATGTGGGTCTCTTTTGTTGAGATAAAACACAACAAAACCTGAGTCTTTGAAAGTCTTTGAAACACTCAAGTGAGTGCCTATGAGAGCACACGGGCATCTGGCCCGAGTCAGCTATGGCAGAATGACCCTTTGCAGAGGGCGAGGAAAGGACCACTCGGGCTCAGAAGTTCTCCATCCATATCATAGAATGTTGGCGAGGAACAGGAGTCCAGATGACCAGACCCAAGCCCTCACTTCACGGAGGTGGAAAGGGAGGCCCAGGAAGAGGAAGAGACTTGCGCAAGGCAGTGGGAGAGGCAGAAGGAACCCTGGGTCTGCAGATTATCAGTCCTGTGCTCTTTCAGCCGGACCACATCGGAGTGATGGCGGCAGCCTGTCCTCCCGTCCTCTGCTCCCTCTGGACCCTGGGGATTGTGGCATGTGCTTTCTGGCACACTCTGAGCGACAGCACGATGCACTGAGAAGAACTGTGCAGCCTGGAGAGAGGACGAGAGCGCGGACACAGCACCCACGCCCTCTCCTGACCTCCCGGTGGCCCATCTCAACTGTGACTCTCTTGAAACAGAATTCAAGATCAAGGGAGAAGGAGGGTGTGCTCAAATCCATGTGGGTCTCTTTTGTTGAGATAAAACACAACAAAACCTGAGTCTTTGAAAACATGATCTGAATCAGCAAATCACCTAAATTTCCTGATTACATGTACATCTTTCTTAGTCTATGAATTAGATAAAAGGAAATTGTCTCACACAGAAATTTTTTTAAAAAAATAAGAATTTGGGGGGTACCAAATTAAAAATGTACCCAGCATTATGTAATCCTTGAAATACAACAGTTGTTTACTCTCCTTTGATTTCTAAGCTTTCTCTTTGATGACAAATATTAATATTTATAATTTTTTTCTGATGTTGGACTGAGAATCTTAAGTGTTTATGAGAAGGCATTTAAATATTACAGTACGGTGGATGTGTTTGTTTTCTGATTTATATTCCTGTCTTTAACATCAACCAACGTTTATTTTTTGGTGCTGGATCTTGGATTGTTTTTTATCAACATTTTCAGTACACTCTACATACCCAGAATTGATGGTCTCTATTTATTTGATGACCAAAGTGAATATGAGATTTTGCTAAATAATGCTGTCCTGGGAGAAGCCTAGTTATGACTTCCAACATGAAAACTGGCACATATATACAAGTATCAGCCAGAAAAGCAGGCAGGTAGGTTTAACAACACCAGTCTCGGGTAGTATTTACCGTGTGCTCACTATGTGCCAGGAACTGCATAGGGCGTTGTTTACCTCAGTGATTACGCTTGGTCCTTATAACTACTCTAAGAGCTTGGTAGTATCGTCATCTCCATTTGCCAGAAAGGTGATGCCCAACAGAGGTTGAACAGTTTACTCAAGATGATACAGCAAATGAGAAGCAAGGACAGAAGTCAGTCCTCAGAGCCAGATTAACAGTCTCCTTTTCAACCCGCCCCCTAAGAAGCTCTTCGTGACTGCAGCATTTGAAGCTCCTGTGGTCTGTGCAACATAAATAACCATGTGCGTGGAACATCAGCCTTCAGGACAATCCAGGTCAACTTTCAGATCTTGGTGATAACAATGAGACCTAACTCATTCCATCACAGGCCATGCACTCGCCTAGGCATGGAAACAGAGCCATGAATAGAACCAACAATGCCCCTGTCCTCATGGAGTTAACGTTCTAGAGAGGAAAGACAGGTCATGCGAACACAATACACATGGTATTATCCCCAACATGGGGAATAAGTGGGAGGCTAAGCAAGTTCAGAGAAATAGCAAGAAAGACTGATGGCCGGTATGTCTGCCTCCACTCCCCACATATTGCCAATATATAAAATGCTTTTTTTTTGTGGTGGTACTTGGAATTGAACCCAAGGGGGTCTCACTAAGTTGCAGAGGACCTCGCTAAGTTGCTAAGGCTGTCCTCGAACCTGCGATCCTCCTATCTCAGCCTTCCAAGTACTGGGATTACAGGCATGCCCCACCACTCCTGGCTAAAATGCTATAATTCTAACATATAAAAATTGTATACTACCTTTTCTTCTTTACGCCAATCCGTAGACCCCACACTGACCTTCTTCCTCCACCAGTACCTTTCATTCTGTTCATTTGTACCCTGCCAGCAAGGGCTTCATTCCTGATTTTTCACTGCAACTTGGCTGAGAAGATCAGGAAGGATATACACCTGGTATCCCATCCAGAGCAGAAGTGGATGCAGCATTAACTATACAGGTGTTCTGACAACAAGGAGCAGGTACTCAGTGGAGAAGCATGCCTGGGAAAGAGTGTCTGGACAGCAAAGAAAGGCTCCAGCCACAGTACTGCACCAATTCCATACCTTGACTTCAAGGCCGACATAGCCTGAGCTTTGTCTATACAGCCAACCTCACTGGAACCCGTCCCTGTCTCAATCCCTATGGTCCAGCCACAGGGGTCCGCTTTCATTCCTTTGAGCTAAGTTCTTTCCCCTCTTAAGGTCTTGGTTCAGGCTGTCCCTTCTGCCTGAAAGATCATTCCACCGGCTCTTCATATGACCAGCTTCCTCTCGTCCATTACTTAGGCCTCTGCTTAAATATGAGAACCCTCTTACCCTTTGCTTAGGTCTCTGCTCAATATCCCTGGCCAAATTGTCTAAATAGGTTACCTGCCCTCCTTTCACTATGACAGTGTTTTATACTCATCCTTCTTGAACTTGACATTTTTACAATAACAATTGTTTGTCTGTGTGTTTTCCATCTCTTCCATTATACTCCACAAGGGCAGGCACTGCACCTGCCTGGTTTATTGGTATATGCTCACACCTAGCATGGTACCTGACATACAGGAGGCCTCAGTAAATGCTTAACTGAGGGAATAAACTAATGATGGATAATGGAATGACTCATCCCAAGGACTGTCAAGAACATAACTGGAGCCAGGTGTGGGGGCATGCACCTATAATCTCAGTACTTGGGAGGCTGAAACAGGAGGATCACAGGTTCAAGGACAGTCTCAGCAAGTAGTGAGACTCTCAGCAACCTAGTGAGACCCTGTTTCAAAAAATAAAAATAAAATAGGGCTGGGGGTATAGCTCATAGGTAGATTGCCCCTGGGTTCAATTCTCAGTACCACACACACAAAAAAAGAACAAAGAACATAGCTGGGGCTTTGGAATAGAAAATGGGGTACCAGGCAGGTCAAGCTGTCAAGGCAGATATTACTGAGTCACAGTGAGGCCATAGCAGGGCCAGGGCTCAGACAAAGGCAGGAGCTCAGTGAGGACCTTGGGGTTCAAGGTCAGAGAAACCTTCAGCATGGAGTCAGATTTGCAAACTGACCTGTTGCCAGACTATCATCTCAAATTCTGCCTGCCTAGTTACCATAACAACAAGATATTGCCTACTCTCAGATGCCCAGCCCACTCTACCTGCCACTATACCTAGTAGAGGCTGGGGGCTGGTCCCACCACACTGAGTCTACCACCAGACACAGAAACATAACCAACCCCTAATAATGGAAACTACTTGTGTAGATGCCACAAATCCAGTGATCAGTATTCATTAAAATGATACTAGATAATCTATGCCAAGGGCTTCATGCATACAATCTTATTCAACCTGCGCAACACTTGTAGGTGGTTTCCATTATAATCGCCACTTCAAAGATGAGGAAGTTGAGACTTAGCCAAAAAACCTGTCCAAGCACACACATCTGGGACTCAGCAAAGCACATGCTTTGGGTTTAATGGATCTGGATCTCTGAGCTCCAAAGTAATAAAAATGTAAAATATAATAACAATGATAGAAACAATAGCTAATATTTACCAAGTACTTACTATATGAAAGGCAGAATGCAAAGGTTTTATATAGATTATCCCATCTAATTCAAACTTACTTATAAAGTAGGTATTATATCCATTTTACACAGAAAAATAAAGCTCTGCAAATCCAAACAACTTGCCCAAGATAACCCTTGGCCTATAATATAGATGGATAGACTGATAGGTAGATAGTCGATTGACTTGTGAACTCTAAATATCACTGCTCATTACATTATAACAGAATAGCAACTTCTCAGCAGCAGTAAAGATCTAGAACTTTGATATTCCAAGGGGGAGGCCATTGGCCATGTGCAACACCTGGGAGTTGGCTGGAAATGCAAAAGTTTCTGACCTTACCAAGACCCTTGTACATGGTCCCAGCCGGTCCTTGACCCACACAGGAGCTGGCCCCAGCTGTTCTATTTGCAGTAGGAAGCCAAACCCCACTAATTCCTCTAGGCCAGGGAAACCTTGGCCTGTTGCCTCCTGGAAGTTCAGGAGGCTGAAGGAGGCCTGGCTTAGAGGATGCTTTATCCCCTGCTCCAAGGAGCCAAGAGAGGCCTCAGCTGCAGATCTATCTGCCATCACTGTCTACTGAAGCTTGCTGGCCTTGCTTTCACCCCCTAAGCCAGCAGAACCTAGCAACTGGGATTTCAAACTTCAGTGGCCCCCTGTTATTTGTATACCCCCTCTGTCATTTCCCCTCTCTGGAGATATCAGTACCTCCATTTAAACAGAGCATCTCCATGTGCACAGCCTGCAGCTATGCATGCACAGCTCCACACGTACTATCGTGAGTGGCCCCTCCACGCTGGGCAGTGAGGGCCCTGCCCGACTTCCTCTGGGAAAATGCCTCAAGCCTGGCCAGTCACAGGACCCCTCCTCTGGGTGCAGGAATAATTCCAAGTGTCAGGCATATGACCCAAGCTGGAAAGCCTTCAATCCATTTTAAATACTGGGATATTATACACAAGTAGGTATACTTCGGCTCTGAATTTGATGGAAAAAAAACCCTAGAAATCTTAAAATAATATATTTAATATATCTTATATTAAGATTGTAATTTGAAGCACATTGTGTTCTTTTTTTTTTTCGGTACCGAGGATTGAACCCAGGGGTGGTCTACCTCCGCGCTACACCCCGGCCCTATTTTTTTATGCTTTATTTTGAAACCAGGTCTCACAAAGTTGCGGAGGTAGAGAGAGAGAGAGAGAGAGAGAGAGCTGAGGTTGGCCGCGAACCCAGATCCTCCGGTCTCCGCCTCCCAAAGTACTGGGATTACAAGCGTGCGCCACCACTCCCGGCCTAAGCACATTGTCTTCTAATGAAAATTTATTTACCCCAATTATAGTGCCCTATTCTTTATTTTTTTTGCCCTATTCTTTACATAACTTAATCTGCATAGATTGCTTTCTAACCAGTGGCTTGTGGTCCTGGCTAAAAGTTAGAATCACCTAAACATGGGGCTCATTCAGATCAATTAGACTGGGAGGTAGAAGGGAGGTCCAAGCCTTGGTACCTCGATACAAGCTATGCTGGAGTCTGACCACCCATTTCTCTAAAGTGTCCCCAAGTGATTGTTTTATTTTACAGTATTGGGGATTGAACCCAGGGGCACTCTACCTCCGAGCTACACCCCCAGCCCTATTTTTTATTCTTTATTTTGAAACAGGACCACACTAAGTAGCTGAGGCTGGCCGCGAACCTGCGATCCTCCTGTCTCAGCCTCCCAAGTACTAGGATTACAAGAGTGCGTCACCACCCCCGGCTCCCAAGTGATTTTTATGTATGCCACAAAATCTATACCTCAAGGAAAACCACCCAAACTGGAGACCAAATTCAGTGAAAATTAGACTACTTCTTTCATATGATGTGGTACCTGGCAAGCAGACTCAATTTTATTTACACAGATGACTATTTAAAAAAAAAAAAACAACTTTCCAGATGGGCACAGTGCTGCACACCTATAATCCCGGTACTTGGGAGGCTGAGAAGGGAGGATTGCAGGTTTGAGGTCGACCTCAGCAACTGTTTCAAAACAAAAAAAATAAATAAGGGCTGGGGGTATAGCTTGGCGATAGAACACCTCTGGGTTCAATCCTCAGTACCAAAAACAAAACAAAAAAACCCAACAACCACCTTCCCCCCTCCTGCACTAACCACCTTTCTTTTCTCCCCCCCCCCCCCCCCCGTTAGATCAACCTCTTCTCTCACCAGGCTCATTCCTGGGAAAGGCTGAACAGGAATCCTCACAGCTGCAGGGTCCAAACAACCTTATTCCAGCAGGTTCCAATCCCTCCCCTCCCCTCCGCCTGTCCTAAACCCCTGCTTGGCACTGCTTAACCCCCTCCTGGCACATCAGAATAGGTATGACTCTTCAGGTAATATGGAATCTGAAGACAGCAGCAAGGCTTTTTTTGTTTTTGTTTGCAAAATTGAAGACACAGGAAGAAGACTTACAGAAGACTTACAGAAAATGAATATTTTGTTCTTACCACATACCACAAACTTCATTGATTAAATGACTACAGATGGTCGTCTCCCCCAGCTGAAATATGCACGCATTAAACCTCACGAGGGAGTACTGACACTTCAGCGTTATCTAGGATGAGTTTTAACTCCAGGAACTGTGAGTCTGAGAAACTGCAAAATATACTGAATTTTAATAGAATTCTGATTGTTAATAGAAAGAGGCAAATCCATAACAAGGAATGCTAATAAACACATAAAAAGACTCAGAAAGAGCCTTTAATTTCCAGAATACTGTCAACTGTACATTTTGTGAACTTAAGCAATTTTTCAATTTTCTTTTCTATTTATACTTATTCATCATTAAAAGAAAACACTGGCATACCTACAAAATACCCCTAAAGTATGCAATTTTTAACTGTATCCAGCCCTCTAGCAACAACATTTTTTTTCCCAGTCTTTCTCTTTGTGGAATCAACAGAGTAGAAAAACAAGCTGGGCAAAGAGGTACCAGTACTTGGGAGGCTGAGACAGGAGGATCACAGGTTTGGGGCCAGTCCCAGCAACTTAGTGAGACCCTCAGCAACTTAGCAAGATCCTGTTTCAAAATAAAAAGGGCTAGGGGTATAGGTGGGAGGTAGAATGCCTCTTGGTTCAACCTCCAGTACAAAAAAAAAAAAATGTTACCACATTGCGAAATAACATTGTGGTGAGTAGAGGCTCAGAAAATGCTAGAAAATGAAATTATGGTGCTGGGTAATATAAATTCAGACCAAGAATGCTCCTGGAGCCTTGATATAAGATTTTAAATATAAATACTAAAACAAACAGAAGTGCACTCATTTTCTGTGAAGAAAAAACTTTTAAAAGAAAAAGGATGTTGAAGGACTCAGAATCTGCCACCCAGAAATAAGCCACTTTGCTATAGGGGTTATTTTGAGCTGAAGGCAATTAAGACACAACAGAGAAGCCAAGTGTAGTGGTGCACACTTGTAATCTCAGTACTTGGGAGGCTGAGACAGGAGGATCGCAGGTTCGAGGCCAATCTCAGCAATTTAGCGAGACCCTCAGCAACTTAACAAAACACTATTTCAAAATAAAAAATAAAATAGGGCTGGGCATGTAGCTGAGAGATAGAATGTCCCTTGGAAGAGGAGGGGCAGGAGGAGGAAGGACAGACACAAGAAAAACAAAAACAAAATTTAAAACTCTCTGCCCTCTCTCACCTGGCTAAAAGCAGGGCATAAATTCCCCTTTGTAAAGGAGACATATTGTAAAAGTGGTCCCCTTTCCCTACCAGAGCAAACCCTAGGAAGCAACCCTTATTCCCAGTGATCTTCTCCCAGCTCATCCCCAGCCCACCCCACTCCAGAGGCCAGCCCACATTTCCCTTTGCCGAGGTCCTCCTCCACGTGGCACAGAAGCCCCAGCCGCTCTGGGCTCTTCCTTCCTACAAAGGCCTCCACATACATACGTAAGGAGCGGTTTCTCCTGTGGATCTGGCTTTTGTGGGTTTATTTTCCAGGACTCTAGGAGCAGAACCTCAAAGGATAGAGGAAGAGTCTTTCCCTTTGCTACAGTCTCTAAATATTATGAATAATACAAAAAACCAAAGGTGTTTTATCAAGTTAGCTTAATTATTCTGCCTTAAAATGGAGGGGGAGGAGGTTACTATTTTTTAAAAAGAAAGAAACCAAACTTTATAATAGGCATCCTCTCTAGAAGTAGTTCATTTCAAGCTACTGCTTAGAGTGTAAGAATATTATTAGTAAAAGTGGGTTGTATTTTATCAGAACAATCCTTTAAACCAAATTTTCCATAACCTGCCATGGACCATGAAAGTCTCTTTTGAACACAGTTTTAATGGGTTTACATATTTTTTTTTCCAGCTATCAAGAATGAAACAAACTAAATATCAGGAAAAAAAACACAAGCTGAAAGTCAATATAAGGAGAATCCTAACTCGGGTAAGTAAAGCTGGAGTCACAGAAAGGGTGGGGAGAAGGAACATCCCTGGGAGTTAACCTCAAACCTGACCTGGACACAACCTGTGCTTAATTCATCAACTTCCTCCCGAGCTCACAACGGGCATCTCGTCTCTCTCACTCCCAAGCCTTCCAAATGCTACTGTCTAGATAGCTCACTGGGCGCTGAGGCCTTTACCTGTGAGACGATACCTGAATCACTTCATCATGTTCTGATGTGAGAATCAGTGGCTCTCAGTCCAAAAATGCACTTTCAAGTCACCTGAGAAATTTCAAAAGGAAAACGCCAATACCTGCCTCCTCTCACCTGTGGGATTTGACCTATTTGGATGAGACCAGCCCCAGGTGATTTAACTGTAGCCAGCACTGAGAAGCAATCAAAACAGATTAATATTACATAAAGATAGAATAAATTTCCATTTGAAGGCAAGGTGCCTCAAATTCCTTTTTGGGGGGTACTGGGTACTGGGTACTGAACCCAGGGGCATTCTACCTTTGAGGTACACCCGCAGCCCTTGAAACAGAGTTTCACTAGGTGGCTGAGAGACTCACTAAGTTGCTGAGGCTGGTCTTGAACATGTCATCCTCCTGTGTCAGTCTCCAAAGTACTGGGATTACAGGCACACACCAGCATGCCCGGCTCAAATTCTTATCTTAATAGTCAGATGTAACACATGACTTTAAGGATCCCACATTTTTCCCATCAAATTTAGAGAGACTCAACTGTGTGGTCTGAAATATGTTTGCCCATGATGACAGTCACGATATGCTACTCCAAAATACTTTAAGCTGACAGAATTTGCGACAACAGCAGACTCAAGAAGGTTCTTTCCCTCACTTCTTCCCTGAAGAAGTTCATAAAACCTACAAAGGATTTCCTAACCTCCCATGAAACAAGTCATAAGAACCTCATATGAGAGGTGTCCTTCCTGTACCTGCAGGGAAAAAAATCTTTATCTCTGAAGACAAGGGTCAGAGTGAAAAATCTGAACAAAGAGGCCTCGCTATGTTTCCTCCAGTTATTAACATCAGATCACAACTTTTTATCTAATGAGACTTCTCCATGACTATCTACTTCTTCATCAAAGCTGGCATTAAGAATACACAGGTTTACTCATTTCTTCCGGTCTTCATTTCCTCATGAGTTCCCATATCACATAAAATTTATACTCAGTAAATGTGCATGCTTTTCTCTTGTTAGTCTATCTTTTGTTACAGGGGCCTGACCAATAAGCCTAGGATGAATGAAGAAAAGATGATTTCTCCTCCCCTGTACTTACTATCCACAGTACTCAAGCATTTGCAAAGAACTGAAGAAGTTCTAGACATGATACATGAGAGGTAAACAAAAATAGTACAATTAAAGGAAATCTATTTCACTCAACATTCAAAATATGATAAACAAAGAAACATGATACATAAAGTTGTACTATTTTTTTGTACTGGGGATTGAACCCAGGGTCATTTTATCTACACATCCATCCCTTTTTATTTTTTATTTTGAAACAAGGTCTCACCAAGTTGCTGAGTGTCTCACTAACTGCCGAGGCTGGCCTCCAACTTGCAATCCTCTTATCTCTTATCTCAGCCTCCCAAGTACTGGAAATTACAGGTGTGTACCACCATGCCCATCTGGTTGTGATTTTTATTAACAATAATAAGAGTAAAATCAAAAGCCACCATTTATTGAATGTCAGCTACTGTGTTAAGCACTTTCTATGGGTTACATCATTAAAAATTTAAGCATTCCTCTGCAGTAAAAATTATTATCCCATTTCACATATGAGGAAACTGAGGTTCAGAGAGATGAGGACACTTTCCCCAGAGTCACACAGATAATAACCGGTAGGGTCAAGACTAAAATCGAAGTCTTTTGCTCTCTAGAGTTTGTTCTTTTAACTACCACCATCTGTCTCCTAGACAACTCAAGAATCTCCTAAATACTTGCTACTCAAAACATAGTCCATAGCCAGGCGTGGTAGCGCACGCTTGTAATTCCAGTACTTTGGGAGGCGGAGACCGGAGGATCCAGGTTCGAGGCCAGCCTCAGCTTGCGCATGCGCGTGCACGCGCTAGCGTTCTCTTTCTCTCTTTCTCTCTCTCTCTCTCTCTCTCTCTCTCTCTCTCTCTCTCCCTGTCTCTCTCTCTCTCTCTCTCTCTACCTAGTGAGGCCCTCCGCAACTTCGTGAGACCCGGTTTCAAAATAAAGTATAAAAAATAGGGCCGGGGGCCCTATTGTTAAATTAGAAAGGGATTCATACACACATTCATGTTCAAGAAGCATAGGCCCAACTGGTCTTTCCATATCAACTACTGCCTCTCACAAATTTATTATCCATAGTACAACTAAAATAAAATAGGGCTGGGGGTATAGCTTGTGGGTAGAATGCCCTTGGGTTCTACCAAAAAAAGTACCAAAAAAAGAAAAACATATCCAAGCATTTCATTTCCCCCACTTAAGACTACTATATGGTTTCCTAAATGCCTTTGGAACAGTCCAGACTTCTTTAAAATACAAGTAACTGAACTGTGCATATTATCACCCATGCTTGTCTCTGCAGTCTCATCTTGCCGCCTCCTTCAGCCATTGATTTTTCATACCCCAAGCACCCAGACCTCCTTTCTGCTCATCAGATCCCAACATCTCCTTCCTTCCTTCCTTCTTTCTTCCATACCTATAATATACCAGCACTCACCACCATCCCCACCTCACTGTCCACCACATCCATTGCTCTATTGCCAGCACACAGCGCAGCACCTGACAGAGACAGAGGCAAGGTAAGACAGAGGCTCCGACCTCCCCGGTGTGTTCATCCCCTGGGAGCTGGTGGCAACTGTAGGCAGGTGTGCCTTGGTTGAAGGAGGTAGGTCACTGGGGGTGTGCCCTTTGGGGACTATATCTTGCCCCTGGCCCCTTCCCCTTTCTTTCCCCCACCCCTCTTCTAGACTGCCATGAGCTGAGCAGCTCTGCTCCGCCATGCCCTTCTGCCATGACGTTCTGCCTCACCTCAGGCCCAGAGCAATGGAGCCAGCCCACCATGGACTGAGACCTCTAGATCTGTGAGTCAAAATAAATCGTTCCTCCTTTAATTCATTTGTGTCAAGTGTTTGGGTCACGGTGACAAAAAGCTGACTAACACACCCCTTTCCAGTAGCTCACCTCCTTCTCGGTGACTTCAAGGCTACTGAAGTTGTCACCTTTAGAAAGAAGCATTGCTACATCCACATGGTCCTTTCCCCAGGGTGATTCACCAGCCACATGACAACCACTTTACTTTAACCCCAAGGATCCTGGGATAGTCCTCAGGCCTTTCTAGAGGTGGAGAGATCTCCCTGACAGAAGCAGGCTGCTTTTCAACCCAAGACTGAATATACAGGTGGAAGATGAATAGACTACAAAATTATGGGATATACACACAATGAAATTCTACTCAGCAATAAAGAAGAACAAAATTACATCATTTTCAGAAAAATGGATGGACCTGGAAAACATTAAGTGAGATTAGCCAGTCACAGAAAGTGCAGGGTCATTATGTTTTCTCTCATATGTGGAAGAGAGGGAGTAATCTGGATACAAGAAGGACTTTAGATAAAAGAGGACAAACACCAGTGGAGTGATGAAGAAGGTCTAGGGCATGGTGGCCTGAGGGGGGAGAATTAATGAAGGAAACACTTCCATTGATATTATGTACATATGTGAAATTATCAATGCCAATCTCAATACCATGTATGAGGGAGAGGGAGTGGGGAGGGGCCCAGTGGGAAGCTCACCAGATTCTGTGTGCATGTATGTTCCTATCACTCTGAACTACACTATGATGTGAGACGACAATGCACCAATAAAACATGTGTGTGTGTGTGTGTGTGTGTGTGTGTGTGTGTGTGTATAACTACCAACCAGAGACCTCTCAGCAGGCAGTACCCAGCACAAAACTTTACCCTCTCTCTGCCCACAAAAAAAGAGTGTCACTGTGCTGACAATATGAGTTAGTAAGAGTTATAGGAAACATATTATTTTAAATGTGATGACCAAACTTGTCATTCTAAGAAAACAAATAGCAAATTCTTTCACAAAACAGATATCTGACTCAAAATTTTAATCTTGAGTAAATCTGCATTTTCATATGGCAAATTTACATTAATAATAACAAAAATAAGAGCTACTATTTATCTACTTACTGCAATCTACTGAGAGTCTAAGAACATGCTCAAAGTTTTAAACACTTTCTTCTTTATCATTACTCCATGAGTTTCAAATGCTTATTATCCCTGTTTTACAGAGAAGACCAAGGCTAAACCTAAGAGAAAGGCAGGATTTAAGTCAGGCCTGAGCATGGCCAATCTCTACTGCTTCTCTGTTCTATTTTGCTATTTAGAATGCTTTCTCATCTGAGAAGTCACAGACAAGGACATGCCCAAAGAGACAGCCCCTTGGAGCATGACCTCAAAGGCTGAGATTTTTCTCTGCAATGTACATGTTGAAAGGAAAGTAACCTCCTACATATTATATTTCAAAGCTGCATTTCTACATTAAAAGAGAAAACAGGGATTCAAGAGAAAGATGTGAGGACAGAGCTCAGGGGTGCTGATGAACGCCATGCCACAACACATTTTCGGTGTTGTCTAGTGGCCAGGCAGTGTGCTGGCAGTTGAATCATTAGGCTGTCACTTGGAAGAGTGCTGGGAACATGGGGGTTGATGGGGATGACTTTCTCACATACTGACTGTTTCAGGAATGTTTAGCCAATAATTTACACAACTGTTATGTTATTATCTAATTACATAGGAATCATCTTTCACACAGAAAAGGTGTGAGTTACTCACTTTATTATCTGTGAATAAATCATTGAAGGGTCTATGTGTCTTCTAATACCCAAGTTTTGTGTGATTCAAATAATGCAGGTACGTTTCTGATACCTGATATTAGAGGGTGAGATTTTAATATCTGTGAATGTCAATACAGAGTGAGATTTTGTTATCAAGCGTCTGAAAGAACAAACGAGAAGAGCAGTGAGAGCCAAAGCCAGACTAATTCCCAAAACAGAAGTAGAGCATATTGAAGCTGGATGCACATACAAATAAAGACGAGGGCACAGAAACATTTCCTAAAGCATTCCACCAAACATTTAGAGAAATGAGACTTGGATGAGGATGCCAAGTAGAGGAGAGCGTGATCCTAAAAAGGTCACACACAGCTGTGAAGGCCCCACAATCAGGATGCTCTTGACACGAAGGCATAAGAGAAAGACTGTGGACTCGGTCCTCTCATTTATAAAACAGAAGAGATTGAGTCCATGATATATAAGGTCCTTCTAGCTCTAACTCAGGAGGTATTTTTCCTCCATGTGGCCCTTGCACCTGAAGAGACATGAGTATACAAAGATCCTTGTTAAATCAAAAAATATTTGTTGAATTATTGAAATATTACTACCTTACCAATAATAAAAGACTTTACAACAACTGGCCCCCATCTGTAGCCTAGACTGAGCAAATCAGTGGAAAAACCATTAGCTAAACAGCTACACATCTGGCACTCCTGCTAGCTGACTGCCGTTAGAATAAAAATAACCCTGGACTTGGAAATAAGACGCTTGGGTCTAGTCTCATCTCTGATACAAACCAACTGTGTGACCTTGGAAAAACTGCATTACCACCTGGGCCAGTTTCCTCATCTCAAAAATAAAGGTATTATAAAGCTATAAAGAAGCCGGGCATGGTGACACACGCCTGTAATCCCAGTACTTGGAAGGCTAAGACAGAAGGATCACAGGTTTGAGGATATCTTCAGCAACACAGAAAGTGTCTCAGCAACCTAGTGAGACTCTGTTCCTAAGCAAAAAATAAAAAAAGGCTGGGGGTGTAGCTCAGAAGTAGAATGCCCCTGGGTTCAATCCCCAGAAATAAATAAATAAATAAACAAACAAACAAACAAACAAACAAACAAAGTATATGAAGCTAACATGTGTGGAACCTTTGCTGTAGGCCAGGAACCATTCCAAGATCTTTTCCTTAGACTTAAATGATTTCAAAGGTTTTTGCACCTCTCATGTTTAGTGTCTAACTACAGAGGCAGAAAATGTTGGGGCTCCCTGTCAGCTCTGTAAGGTCGGATCTTTTTCTAAGCAGAGACTGTCAAGCAGAAGGGGCTAAAATTCCAGTATAGGAATTCACTGGCTGACTTGAACAAGTTACTTAACTTTACCAGGTTTTGTTTTCTAATCCGTAAAATGGATATAAAAGTGGTTATCTCATTCATATAGCTTTTAAAAGGAATAAATTATAATGACTCAATGTAATATATAATTGATAAAATACATATCGCATTTTATTACTAGCTGCATAACCATGGACAAACCATCCATTCAAGCTTTTCTCAAATAGGAATGGGAGAGAAAAAATATCAGGTGAGCAGTCTATAAATCGCTGAGTGTTAGCTGTGTTTGAAAGCATGCATTCTATAATACTTGGAACATCTTATACAATTCCATATTTAATACTTGGAAGAACATATGCATTCAACAGCAAAACCAACAACAGAAATCTTTACTAAACATCTTTCTCTAGTCCCAGCTCAAAGCAGATGGACGCTGGGTGGCAACCAAGAACGCAGGGGCACATGGGAGTTGTAGTTCTGAGTAAAATGACCACTACACGGAGAGCCTGAAAGTGAGACTTCAACTCCCAGAAGACACCTTGCCATGCCAAGTGGCACGCTGGGAGGTGAAGAACCAGACAGCTTGGACTCAAGAGGCGGAACTCCAACTCCCAGAAGCCTCCGCTGCCCAGGCCGCCTGCCATAAGATGGAGCGGAAGGGCAACTTTAGGGTACACCTAGCTTAAGCAGGTGTGAGTCCCTGTATCCGCACCTGGTAGTCTAGTCCAGGCCCCGCGGGGTCAGAGCCTTTCTAAAACAACCACTGGGTGTTTTCTACTGGTCCCCAACACATTTCTGAGAGATGCAGAATAATAATACCAGTCAGCTTGCAAACGGCAAACTTTCACAAGCATGACCTCAATTAAGATTTCAGTCTCAGGCAGCCTCCCTTTTTGTTTTGTTTTGCTAAGTGGCTGGCCCAAAGTCACACCTCAGAGGCCGAATTCGAACCTCTAGAGCAATCTAACTCGTCTCCTTCCCCGCCCCTCCCAATGTGGCTATACTTTAAAAATCCCCGCGTGTGAATCTAGAAATTAAAACAGTAAACCATGAAAAAGTAAGGAAGTCCAAGAGTACTGATGAGTTCTCCCAACACAATAAAACACTTTTTTGGTGTGGCTTTTTGTTGTTGTTTTGGTTTGGTTTTGGTTTCTTAATACCAACTGTGTAAAATTCTCTCCCACAATATAACCTTTTTATGTCTCCTGCTTTGCTCCTGTCCCGGGCACCTGTGCACTATCTCTGTGGACCCCAGAGCTATGTATTTAACACAGACCTGAAGGGGCGGGTATCCCTGCTACTTGTATATGAAACTGACAAACCATCCAAAAGCGGCCAGGGCCAACTGCACCATGAGGGCAGAGAACTGGGGCACCCCTGGGCCCGCTGGCGTGACCCCGTACCTCAGTTTCCCCACTTATGAAGAGCAGTGGGAGAGGGGCGGGTTAGTGCTAACGCGGGTGATCAAGGGGTGGGGCGCCGGAGTCCCAACCCTAGAAGTGTCAGGGTGGGAGGGTCCTTGGAACCCGAGCCTCCTACCCCGGCGGGGTGGCGATCGGTGCTGACCCAGTGCCCGCCCCACCTGGCCGCAGGGGTCACGATCCCACGTGGCGACCCACACCCGCGCCCCAGACACACTTCCACTGGCTTGCCCCCCCCCTACCTTCCAAGATCTTGGCAGCTGGGAGTGAAAGGCAGAGGGAGGGAGCGCGGGAGCGCGGGGCCGCAGCGCCGCCCCAGCCTGTACCCACAGGGCTAGGTAACCGCCCGAGGGACCTGGGGACCCAGGGCAAACCGGCACGCACCGGGGCAGAGCGCGGCCGGGACTACAACTCCCAGACGGCCCCGCGGCGGGGGCGGGACCCAAGATGGCCGCTCATCTGAGGACAGGTGCGGGGCCCAATGGGCGTGGAGCGTGCGCTTGCGCCGGGCCTATCAGAAGATAGTGTTAGTACCCCTAGTATTTCCTCTCGCGGAAAAGCTACTAAAGTGAGACGCCCCTTGGAAAGGGATTTTTGTCTGTAAATCGCACAATCTTTGACATTTTTCCAAATGGAAAAAGAAACATGATTCTTTTCACGTGAAACGAAAGCCTGCACAGTACTTTTGCTTGCCTCTTCTAAAACGCGCTCAACCTGCCTTCATAACTGCCCACTGGCTGGATTTCCCTTTACTTCCATTCCCCACTCTGGATCTTTCTTGATTCCTTTAAGCCTTCCTATCTTTATCTCACAACACGGACTCAAAGAGCCTTACCTGATCCAGTTTAGGACGACACTTGGCCCTCCCTGATATCCCAACAAAATCACACACCCGCCCCTCTTCCCTTCCCCCTTCTCTGCGCTGTTTTTCTCTGAAACACGTCACTACCAAGCACTGTATAAAGTTTAGTTATTTACTTTATTGTCTCACTTGTCCACTAGAATGCAAGATCCATGAAGATGTGGGTGTTTGTTTTGATGCAGTATTTCTGGCACCTAGAAAAGTGTCTGGCACATAGTAAATATGTTTTGAATGAAATCTAGGGGTGACCCTTCTCCTCTGATCCACCTTTCTCCTGTGTAGATCAATTAAACTCATCTCTGACCACCATGGGTCTCTAGTGCTTACTCTCTTTCTTAATTCAAAATCATGTGGATGCTGGAGAAATCATTGCTTCAGTCCCGATTCCTAACCCAACATGTTCTGGGTCTAGTGGCATATGAGAAGTAAACTTAGTTCTGTAATAAGTGCAATTGGAGAACAGCTAACTAACTGTCAGGACATCATGCAGCTTCTAACCAGGGACTGGAATCCTGCCCTTCAGACTCTTGGCACTACACTGTGCTTTTAACCACATCCCTTCTTGAAAATGGCCTCTTCCTTTTTCTTCCCTTCCCTCCCAATCCTAAATCCAAGGAAGGAGGGGAAGGAGGAATATTTGCCAGTCATCTTTTACTTTTTATTTTATTTATTTATTTATTTTTTTTTTTTTTGGTGGTGGTGGTACTGGGATTTGAACCCAGGAGCATTCTACCTCTGAGCTACACCCCTAGTCCTTTTATTTATTTATTTATTTTTTGAAACAGGCTGGCCTGGAACCTGCGATCCTCCAGTCTCAGCCCCCCAAGTGCTGGATTGCAAGCTGTGAGACCATGCCTGGCTTACATTTTAAAGGGGGGGGGAGCAATTGTACTTGGACAAACACTGACATGTGCCCCTAGTTTCCATAGCTCAATATCCTTTTTCCTTTCTCTCACTTTTTTCTTTGGCCGGATTCATTACATGCAGGTGATTACACCAAGTCTTAGATCTTTTATCCTTTCTGATGTTTGAACCCCACAGAGAGTAGCAAGTGTCCTACAAAGTGTCCCAGTGTGAAATATCGATGTCCTTGCAAGCCTGAGTCTCAGAGAATGTCACACTGAATTATGGTAAAATTATGCCTATAACACACACACACACACACACACACACACACACACACACACACCATGGGTACATAAAATAGAGAATTGTGAACAATATGGTGAAACTGAATGCAATTATTTTTAAAATAGCAGGAATCTGATCAATATATATACAGACAAATTTTGTACATAAGGATTAAAACCCTCTTCAGGCTTCCTAGTCTAGTCTTGAGTCAATTTGGGGTTCTTTTCTCAATACAAGAGTTCGTTCTAGCTTTTATGAGCATGGACTCAGCTTAGCAGTCCCAGCTTTTGTCAAGCTGATCATCGTGAGGGATTTCAACACATGTTAGCAACCAGACTAAACGTGGAAGAAAGACACTAAACCATACAAAACTGGAA
Organism: Glis glis; assembly: GCA_004027185.1. Taxonomy (NCBI): domain Eukaryota; kingdom Metazoa; phylum Chordata; class Mammalia; order Rodentia; family Gliridae; genus Glis; species Glis glis. The sequence goes on along the minus strand of PVJS01015847.1, from coordinate 17,113 downwards.
GGCTCAACAACTGGACTTTCCTGAGAAAGTATCAGCCTAAAATTACTACACCTTCTACTTAGCAGTCAAAGGCAAACCTCATGAAAGTACTTGGGATCTAAACAGTGGTATTTGATGATTATCACAACATTGTCAGACAGCCTCATATGAGCACATAGGTACCACTTCAGCTGTGGATGCCACTGGCTGCTAGGCTGAAGGACAGCCAGACCTTCAGCAAAATATGCAGTACAAAGACCATTAAGACATGGCACATGCCTTGGACCAGGAACTCCAAGTACCAAAAGAACAAATGGAGAGGTTACTATCTAATCTACAACTCAAAACAGAATAATCACATTACTTTGGCTTTTCCCAAAAGCAGGGTCCTAAGACAGATATGCAAATGCAAGTAATTGATTTCAGAAGTGATTGCAGGAAATGTTATTAAGAGAATGGGAAAGTGAAATACAGAAGGGAAGACAGGGAAAAAAAGGGGGGGGTATCCAGCATGTTACAAGTAGGGGTGACTATAACTTGGTCCTCATGGGGATCTCAGAAAAGCAACATGTAACACATGCCTTAGACTGGACCTGGGTCATCTCACCAAGGAGACAAGAGAATTGAGTGGCTTAAACATGAATTCCCATCAGTCAGTGGGGGCTGATTTCAGGGACTGAGTTATCTGACATGAAGCATGAGAAGGCAGAGTGGCCTAATGGTCAGAGATAAGTAGAAATAAAAGTACTACCATTGGAAGTCAGGCTGTTGTGCACTTAAATAGTAAGGAAGTAGAGGGTATGGGCAGCTGCCAATAGTATCTACTGCAGATGTCTTTGGTTTACCACAAGCTAATGCCACTGAGACTAGGAGAATGAGAATAATTCAAAAATTAATTAAATGCATTTAAAAACTGTCGTCATGTGAACAATTAAGATAGACAGTACTGTCTAAACCTTTATTAAGACATAAAAACCAAGCAACTACAAAAGGGTCATTTATACTGGAAATAGGAACTCTTTGGAGACTTGAGGGGGCATGGGGGTAAGGTGAGGTATGGCAAGAAGGAAGAAGATCAAGAAAAGGGGAAAAGGAATCTGGTGAAAATAATGCTGAAGACAATAAGTTTTTTTATTCATGATCTTGAAAAAACATGGGTATAGGGCTTGGATTTTATGAGAAAGTAGTCCAAAGACCTTGGTGATCTCTAGGCCTAGAGGACAATCTTGTGACGGACTTCTGTAAATCGTGCCATCGCACTTCTTCACAGCAAATAGCTTTACTTGAAATTACAGTCACCATCAATGTCTTTCTGTCTATCATCTGTCTTCTCCTAATAAAACGCAAGCTTCATGAAAGTAAGAACTGTGTTTTGGCCTTATTCAATGGAAGTCACTCAATAAATATGTGTCAATGAATGACTATGTTATGGATGCAAACAAAGTAAGAAGAACCTGACATTTGTGCTGCTTGTGACATTTAACTAAGCCATAAAGTAAGAGTGCAGGTAATCTCCCCCCAATAACCTCCCATTATCACAAAGCACAGGACCATCCTCCTGTGTGGAAAGCCTGGGGTCACATACCGTTCTGCTCTACGCAAACAGTCCCAACAGCATCCTCATCAAGTCCATGGGACCTACAAGGAAATCTCAACCGTGAAAACAATTTCAAAACTAAAGGCCTTAGTGGTCAAAGGTTCAACCCTCTGCATAATTCATCTCAGCCATATGTTACAGGTCAGAAACTAGACTTCAGACGAGAATCTTGGGGGATTTATTTGGAAAACATCATAGATAATATGAAAATATTGGATTGGAAAAAGGAAATGCAATGCCTTGTTTTATACTGCAAAGTATGGAAAGGATGGAAAACTCAGCTGTATCCACATGCTCCAGTCTTCATCAAAAATTTCTCAGCCTGGAATTGTTGAGCTTTTTGGCTGCAATTGGAGACTTCTGATTGCCAGAGAGAGCAAGAGCCATCGAGATATGCTAAAAATTCTCAACATTTTCCCCTCTTTTTTTATTCGATCATCTTATTTATCCCTTTGTTGTTCTGTGTTAGATGTACTCCTTGGGTAGATTGTTCATCAGATATTTAGAGATCAGTCCGTTCCCTATAGTTAGTGAACATATGCATGCTATCTCCTTTTAGCTATGCCTCATAAATAATCACACTTAATCCTTCTTACTGCCATCTTTTGCAATCATTTTTCAGTTACCTAGAACATAAGGTGCATAAAACTAAGCTCAGTGTCCAAGCTGTGATCCCACTAGGGTGGCTCAGAGATAAGCTACAATGTTTCATCACGCGCCTTCAAGAAATATGCCTCTTAACACTCTGCCCTGGCTTCACTGCAGCTTTAAAGGCATTTCATCATTCCAGAAGACAAAACCTCTAAAAGTATTTCCAAAAAATTAAAAACTGTATTCCTTTAATAAAGGAATTTGTGCAGAATGGTATGCAATTTTAATTCAGTTCAGTTGTCCACATATTGATGATTACTCTGTGCTAGTCACTGTGCGAAGGGTTGAGATTCATCAACAAATATTATATAGTCTCAGCTGGTGGTGCACACCTCTAATCCCAGTATTTGGGAGACTGAGATGGGAGGATTGCAGGCTCTAACTCAGCCTTGGGCAATTTAGTACCAAGACCCTCAGCAACTTAGTGAGACCCATTTCTAAATAAATAAATAAAGCCAGGCATGGTAGTGCATACCTGTAATCCCAGTACTTGGGAGGCTGATACAGGAGGATGGCAGGTTTGAGGCCAGGCTCAGCAACTTAGTGAGACTCTCAGCAACCTAGCAAGACCCTGTTTCAAAAAAAAAATTTTTTTTTAAGGGCTGGAGGTGTAGCTCAGAGGTAGAATGCCCCTGGGTTCAATCCCCAGTCCCACAGGAAGGAAGGAAGGAAGGAAGGAAGGAAGGAAGGAAGGAAGGAAGGAAGGAAACCCCTGAAGTTGTACTGTGATAAATACAGCACCACTGTAAACATGTGATACTGCATGTAAGTCAATGTCAGAAAGAGTCGATTCTGCCACCTATAGTGGAGAAGACGGTGTCCTAATAGAGTGATAGTGCATGGTGAGCCCCAGAGCTCAGACAGGGCAGATTCGTCAGTGAAAGCATGAAGGGGAAGTAGTAGAGTAGTGGTGAAAGAGATGTGAAGAATCCCAAGGGTCAGCTCACGAGTGTTTCATTAGCACACTCCTTAGTTTGCCATGCAATCAGTTGGGAGCCTTATATATAAAAAAATTGCTTAATTTGGAGGCAAAAGGAAAAATCGTGCAAGGAATATTTATTCAGCACCTACTATATGCAGACATTGTTCTAGGTGCTAGGGACACAGTAAAGAGTAAGTCATAAAACAATCACAAACCTCATGGGACTTCTCGTAGGAAAAACAGACCAAACACTAATTCGCAAATCTATAAATATACGACAGGTGCTGACAGATGCTAAGGGGAAGAAGCAGAGTGGGGGGCTGGAGAGTGATTTGGGTCTTCTTTTATATAGGGTGACTGGGGAAGGCCCCTGTGCAGAGGTGCCATTTGAACAAAGACCTCTTTGAAGAGGTGTCACATAATGAAGTGAGGGGCCCACCCATGAGGAAATCTATGTAAGAACGTTCCAGACAGAGGGAACAGCAAGTCAAAGCCCTTAAGGTTCAAGCAAGCTTGGTGCTAGCGGGGGATAGCCCGCAGCCCCTTGAGGCTGGAGAGGAGCCAGTAAGAGGGAAGAGGGAAGTCAAAGGTAGACTGAGGTCAGCTTATGCAGGGCTTGGTAGGCCATGCAGAGGTCGTGAGAGAAACCACTGAGTTATTCCATAACTGCTGTTGCCAATCTGTATATAGTATGACCCATTTAGGTAAACATGAAAGGATTGTGCATTATACACAAAATTCTTCATGTGCAGAATCGTTCATCTAAAATTTGGGGACAGATACATCTTGGAACTAATTTATTTTTGTTTTATTTGTCTATTTATGTATGTATGTATTTATTTATTTGTTTGTTTTTGTGCTACTTGGGATTGAATCCAGGGCTATTCTACCTCTGAGCTACACCCCCGGTCCTTTTTTTTTTTTTGAAACAGGATCTCACTTAGTTGCTGAGGGCCTCTCTAAGTTGCTAAGGCTGGCCTTGAACCTGTTGTCTCCTGTCACAGCCTCCCCAGTACTGGGATGGCAGGCATGAGCCACCACACCTGGCGATTTTTTCTTTATTTTCTGAAAGGCATAAGTCTGTATCATCTAGTCTATAACACCCTACGGAGTCTCAGGGCAGCACCCCTGTCAACAAACATATTACTGTATCTGCAACAAAACATATATGACATGAACAAATACTGTAAGTAGCCCCATATCAGGACAACCTTTTGGTTTTCAAAGATTTTTGATGTCAGAACTGTAGACAAGGGCTGTGGACCCGCCCTTGCGCTTGTGTGGAAAACTTCCTGGAGCATCCAAGTCACCGTCAGCAATGGCGGGAGTGAGATGGTGCTGGTGGTGGGACTATCTTTCATTCCACTTTATACCATGCTAAATCTCTGAACATTTTAAAGCCAAGTTTTATTTATGTTGTTGAAATAGTATTAATTCAATAATTAAAATCTGCTGGATTTTAAATATTTATTAAATTATTTAAAATTTTTGAGGGAGAGATAGCAACATTTTTATTAACGTAGTCTTTGAGAAATCAACAATATGAAGAGTATTTTTGGTATGTTTTATAATTACTTATGGTGTTTTGTTTTGTTTGCAGCACTGGGGATTGAACCAGGGGCACTCTACCATTGAGCTACATCGTCAGCCCTTTTAAAAATTTTTTATTTATTTAATTTTAAATTAAATATAGGCAGTATTAAGGAAAAGTTTTATTTTGTTTGTGATACTAAGGATTGAAAACAGGGGCATTCTATCTCTGAGCTATACCCCCAGCCCTAATTAATGTTTTTATTTTGAACCAGGGCCTCACTAAGTTACCGAGGGCCTCACTAAATTGCTGAGGCTGGCCTTGAACCTGCAATCCTCCTGTCTCAGCCTCCCAAGTACTGGGATTACAGGCATGTGGACCACCACACCTGGCTAGAAAAAAGTAATTCTTTTTCAACAGAAAAAGCAATAAAAAATATTTTGAATGTGCATTACAAAATTTCTCCTAATTTGAGTGTCCTAGTCATGACTTCACCTTTTACAGTGTCCTCGGTCTGCTTTTCAGACTTTTGTCTTGTAAATAGGTCTGTAGACTGGAAAGAATAAAAGTATAAAGATGAGTTTTTAAGGAGTAGGAAATTCATTTCTAAAATTCAATATAAGATATATTTTTAAAAATTATGGTAAATCATATTTCCTAATGTTCCAAGAAGTGTATTCCCCTTCCTGATAGAACATGGTCCATTCTCAGGACTTGTGATGTTTCTGTTTTGTTTTGTTTTTAAGGCAAATTTGTGGAATTTTTTTCTGTTTTGATAACAGGATGTCATGCTTGTGATAAATACTCGCCTGAAAGATATTTATAATGTTCAAGCCCCTAAAATATTTAGACATTTTTAAATTGCAATTTGCAACCTCCCTGTTTCCTACTACTCTCCCCCAACAAAAATTCAGAAAGATGTATTTAACAGACGCCACATTTCATGGTGAACATTATTGGGGATGTGGCTGAAAACGGTAATTAGCCACGCCTCACTGATTCATACATGAATCGTTCTGCGGTTTATTATTCCACTGGAATGTTAATGAACACGAATACAAAATACTCCGGGAGGTTTTCTTTTTATTTTGGTAAAGTACATATGGGAAAGGAAAAACATGTGAAATAATGAATGAAAATGCTGCTTCATGTATATAAGTAGCCCCTTGAATTTTTGAATGGCAAAGAAAACTAGATCATTTCCTAGAATCTCTTGTCTCTGACGCACACAGTGATTTTGCAGACATTAACTAATAAAGCTCCAGGACCCTACCAGGTAAATGCTAATAAAACCCAGGAGTCTTAGCTTCTTTGACCTTTGCTCCAGGTTTCAGGTAAGAAATTAGCTGACTAACATGCTTTCCCATCTTTGAAAGCAAAATGGACTTGAAGCCAACCTTCCAAGTGCTGATATCATTTAAGAGGAGCGTTCTCTTGTGAACCTAGCTGAAAATAAAAGTAATTTAGGGAAAATGATATTTCAGCACTGCCTTAATCTAGCAGGGACTTTCTTCCTGAGAAAATTTAACTAAACACAAACTGGAAGTATGACTTAACTGGGCCTGCTTCTGCATTTAGGGTCACGAAAGCATACTGTAAATGGAAATCAGATTGCTTTAGAATCCAAGAACAAACTCTACTTTTGACCTTTAGAAAGCTCATGATGTATATGCTCACAAAATAAACAAAATAATTTCAAAGTAAATTCGTTGAGTGCACCTGACCTTTGCAATGGAGCAGATGATGTTAATCAGATTTGTACTGCGTTAATCTAGCTCAGCTTCCATCTCTCCGTGTATTTTTTAAATATCATAAAGAAGAGTCTCACAACAGGGAAGCTTTCAAATCAGAAGAGGTTTTAAATGGAACTGAATATATGACCTGGCTTGAAACATAACTTAAACATGTAAGCAAGTAAGCATTATGACTATAAACCAATATACTGAGTGCCTGACCCAGCCAGGGTTGGTGGCACAGGCCTGTAATCCCAGTACTTGGGAGGCTGAGACTGGAGGATCGCAGGTACAAAGCCAGCCTCAGCAATTTAGCGAGGCCCTCTGCAATTTAGTGAGACCCTGTTTCAAAATAAAAAATAAAATAGGGCTGAGAATATAACTCAGAGGCAGAATGCCCTTGGGTTCAAGCCCCAATAGCACACAAAAAAAGTGTGTGTGTGTGTGTGTGTGTGTGTGTTTTCATTGTGTGGCTGAAGAAAAGAATACTTTAAAAAGCTATTAACCTTGTTGGGCATGGTGGTGCACACCTGTAATCCCAGCCAGCAACTTGGGAGACTGATATGGGAGGATTGTTAGTTTGAGGCCAGCCTGGGCAACCCAGCAAAACCCATCTTAAAAATAAAAATAAAGAAAAAACATTAGAAAAGAGAAAGATAAAGAAAAAAACACATTGTAGACAGCTTCTCAATATAGTTTGAGCCCGAATGTTATATAAGGTACCATTAGTGCAACTTTGAGTTGAGAATGGCCTGCCCCTTATAAAAAGACCTTCCAAGGCTGGGCATGGTGGCGCATGCTTGTAATCCCAGTACTTGGGAGGCGGAGACTGGATCCGGGTTCGCAGTCAGCCTCAGCAACTTAGTGAGGCCCTCCGCAACTTCGTGAGACCCGGTTTCAAAATAAAGGATAAAAAAATAGGGCCGCGGGTGTAGCTCGGAGGTAGAAAGCCCCTGGGTTCCATCCCTGGTACCGCAAAAAACAAAACAAAAAAAGGCTTCCATCTGATGATTGCTTTAGTTTTTGCACAGCCATATCATTTCTGCATTTTGGACTGTGAATGTTTAAGCCACGTCCTTCCTAGAATAGCCTGCTAAGGACGTTGGTAGGCAGATGCTTGTCTTCCTAGGATCATCTCCTATTTGATAACCAACCCTCACCCCACTCCAACAGTGATCTTTCTCAATCTAAGTGGCTCTGATGGAACCAACCACATTTGTTCCTGCTAGGGGAAGGGGTGATCACAGAAAACAAGAGTCACCAAAGCACTCCAAGGTACTTGGTGACAATGCTTGGTTCAGGGAGGGCACATGACCCAAGCTGAGCCAATTTCCTCAGCTGTTTGGTCAGAGAGATAAATAATAATATGATCCCTCTTTCTCTGCAACTATGAGATATAAGATAAGCATGGTGATGCTGGCTATCTTGCCCACTCAGGAATTAAGTCAAACGGGCTAAGAGAATTGAGAGATGACGAGAGAAACACAGCCTGCTGGCATTGTGTCTCAGAATACAGCTGTGCCTGAAGCTTCCTCCCCCTTGATTTGCCACTTGCGGAAGCCTTTTCTCATTTAAGTTGGATTGAATTAGGTTTTTGTTACCTGGAGCCAAAGGAATCCTGACTAATCTACAAGTTCATCTGACAAACTCTCAAGCTGCCCAGAACAGGAAAATGAAAAGAAATGGATAATATTCTCCCATTATACTGTAATTTGGGAATTCTTCAAATGCAGAGAATTCTACCAGCCATAAAATAGTGCATGAGGCAGACTAAGGTCTAAGGAACTGGAGATGTTTAGCCTGAAAAAGAGAACACAGCCTGGTGGGAAGGCTCATACCTGTAATTCCAGTACTTGGGAGGCTGAGACAGGAGGATCACAGATTCGAGGCCAGCCTCAGCAACTTAGCAAGACTTTAAGAAATTTAGTGAGAACTTGATTCAAAATAAAATAAGTAAAAATAAAATAAAATGGGCTGGGAGTATAGCTCGGAGGCAGAATGTCCCTGGGTTGAATTCCATGAATGAATGAATGAATGAATGAATGAGAGAGAGAGAGAATAAGATGTGCTGTTGGGTTCGAATGTGTGAAGGCCTATTTTGTGACCAAAAGTTGGATTCATTCTGTAGAGGTAAAACTCAGACCAACAAGTGCTTATCATGGTGGGAAATGTTCCATACAACACTGGGGATTACTTTTCTAACAATGAAAGCCATCTCAGCCTGCATGTGACCCTCTCCCACATTCCCACATTCTCTGATGAGTGAGAAGTGGCACACAATGACTTCTCAGCTCCCTCCCATCCAACCCAGAGTCCCTGATTCGAGCAAAGTTTTGTCCTGCTGATCATATTTGTAAGTTACCCTAAAGTCACCTCCACCTCTCAGCAAATCACAAACCCATACAAAGCAATCCTATGAAAAGAGGCAGAGAGAAAGGGAGGTGTCAGCAAAGACTTCCTAGAGGGGATGAGACTTGAACGGCCTTCATTACAAATAGGACTTGGCTTATATCAAACATACCATACTGAACAATGCTCCATTCAGTGCTGATTTTTCAAGTCTTTGTCTCTATGATATTTTCTTTAAAATATGTAAGTGCATACAATAATAACCTGGTGTCTTGAGGCACAACAGCTCACAAGCAGGGTACACCACAAGCTCTCAGCCAATGAATGTGGGTCTCTGGTTATTACACTTTGCCATTCAACCCCGAGTTATGAGCATTCTGTAATACATGTTTTTGCTACTCTTTCTGCCATTGTTTTGTGTACTGCCAATTTATTTTGTGTCCTCAAAAGCACTTTTGACACACGATGCTTAACAACAGGTACGCAAGCGATACTGGCATACTAGATCTGTCATAAGAAAGTGACAGCACTGTGCCAGACATTAAAATACAAGCCTTATAGAGGTCCAGGGCGCCTTCAAAAAATGCTCGGAAGACAGAATCAGGGACTGAAACATATCCTTTGGCATCATAAAAGGCAGCATAAACACCATTGCAGCCAGGGAGAATCAATGAAAATTATGAGAAAGTGACTTAGAAGAAATTATTATCTGAAGAGATGTCATCTTTCCAGGGGTTCTGGAGAGAACAGAGTGTGGTTCCATGAGAGGGGCTGAGGTGCATCTCCAAGGGAGAGGTTTGGGAAGCCCAGTGTATCACTGATCACAGCAACACTCTGATGTTCGGGAATGCAGCATCCCATCGTCTCCTGCCTGCTCTCGAAACAGACCTGGTGAGTGCTGCAAACCAAGTGGCAAGCACTCAAGACAGAGGCAGCGCCTGCAAAGAGGACCCTTGGCTGCAGCCTGATTCCCACACCACACAGCTCGGCCGTGCCCCAACGCCTGTGCCCCAACAAACATGCAATAATAAATGTTTGTTTTACACTGCTGATTTTGGGAGTAATTGGATACACAGCAATGTACAACTAATACAACCAGTTTTGACTAATTTGCTCTCCTAAAGAACTGAATATTCCTTAAAGGCAGAGGTAATATGTTAGTATTTAAGGCCTCTTGCTGTTTATATAGCATGTGGTCTATATTCAACCAATATATTTTGCAAACTGGGAAATGTAGAACAGAGACTGGGAAAGCTGGTGAAGTCGCTGACATTCCTCGTGGGACTTGTCCCTAAATGATCCTAAGATATAACTTATTCAGAATGAAGATTTGTTTGAAAAGCAGTGTAGTGAATTACTTCTGTGCTTGCTACTACTTTAGGAGCATGTAATGCTTATAAATATATTTTAATAATCTTATGTGCATTAGAAGTCCATAAATCCCCCAATACTCCAAATTGTAGAGTTCTAAACCTGCAACTTATTTTCTTTTATAGTACTAACTTTGAAAAGTGTGGACCTAAACATTTTTAACTACAGAAAATTTTAGCAAGATATTTTTCTCCAAATTCATTTCAGTACCTTAGGTAATCTGTAGCTAACAATTTCCGACTGGCTTTCCTTTTTACTTGGGACTCTTGTTGACCTTTATTGAAGACCTAGAGTTGGTGAAATTCAAGTTTTTATAGGACATTTTGTCAATTATGTGATGCAGCAGTCAATTAAAAAAATTCTATCTTTTGAACTTCATCCATAACAGTTTTTTAATGCTCTATCAACAACCGATTGAACCCATTAATACTTGGACACATGTTAGAACCTAGGAGAACAGAACATGTTGAAGAGGGCTGGTTCATTTAAACCTGAGTGTACTAAGAATGCTCCCTGGTATCTATGTAGCTTCTTGCTGAAATAATCCCCCCCCACACACACCACATTTTACAAAATCAGTTCATACCTGTTCATTACGATGGGCACAATGGAAAATAGGGGGAATTCCCAAGAGTCTGGACCGAACACAGTATGCTTGGTGAGAGTGAAATCAGAAAAATCAGTGTTCTTTTCAAAAAGTAACATAGGACGGCGCGTGGTGGCACACACCTGTAATCCCAGTACTTGGGAGACTAAGACAGGAGGATTACAGGTTTGAGGCCAGCCTCAGCAACTGAACCAGACACTGTTTCAAAATAAAAAAAAATAAATAAAAAGGGCAGGGGGTATGGCTCAGAGGTAGAATGCCCCTGGGTTCAATTCCCAATCTCCCCCTACACACGCGCATGTGTGCGCACACACACATGCAGACACACACACTCAAATCAGCATAGGAAAATCCCACATCTAGCCAGAACGTAAGCAAAATTCACGTGAAACACATCTCAGAATAGACCCACAAAGCTGAGAAAGAAGAGGCAGGACGCCTAAAGGGTTAATCCATCGCTCTTCCCAGAGGGGACTGGACTCTGTAACTCCTCTCATTTGCTATGGAGTCTAGTCTTCTCTGACATCCCCTCAGCCACCTAGCTTTCAGAGCTTTTGCTTCAGAGACTCCTAATTAGGTACAACAAATAAGTTTCCCTCCCAGAAGGTGTCTGGCTTCTCCTTTTTTAAATATTTCATTTCCTAATTCACTTTGATACTCCTTGTACCTATTCCACATAATTTGCAACTTTCCAACAGTGGAAGATAGTGAGCCTGGCCATGTAGATTTCATTTAACTAAACCATAGTCAGATAGCTTTTACCTCCTTTAAAAAGGAAATGTCAGGAACATCTTTAACCTTCTATCTTTACTGTAATTAAGATATCATCTCCAGTTCTTTCCTGTGGAAAATATAATAAGTAAAATATGAATTGATACAACAAATTCATTCATACTGAAAAGCCAATAATAAGATATTCTTCATTCTTCTGTTGCAGTCAAATTGAAGGACTCCTTGCTGTGTGACCCTTAGGAAAATATTTAACCTTTCTATGCTTTGGCTTTCTAATCTATAATAAAATAATAGCTCCTACCTTTAGGATTAATGGGGATTAATTTAGGATTAACTCAGATTATGTGACTCTCTAATGACAACATAGATCGTATTATTTGTAACATTTTCCAGAATCCTCTGTACTTTCTTTTTCAAAACAATTTTGTATTTCTGATTTCATTTGTGCCTCGTATCCTAAAACAAGCAACATAAAAGGGTTTTGTTGCATTGTTTTTCCATTTCAAATTAGAAGCGGCTACTGAGTTGCAGTATCCCTCGATGATCCCACACCATGACAAGCAGTGTGTAGACATGCACAAGTGTATACACACATGTGTAAACATGCATATGCATATATCCACATATCCATATTCACATATATGAAAAAATTTCAGCAAAAATGTGTGATGAAGAAAATTGGCAGAGGCCGGGCATGGTGGTGCATACCCGCAATTGCAGTTACTCGGGAGACTGAGGCAGGAGGACCACAAGTCTGAAGCCAGCCTGAGAAACTTAGTGAAACTCTGTCCTGAAACATAAAAAGGGCTGGGGGTGTACCTCAGTGGTTGAGCACTTGACTAGCATGCACGAGGCCCTTCCCAGTACTACAATAAAAGAAAGGAAGGAAGGAGGGAGGGAGGGAAGGAAGGCAGGCAGGAAGGAAGGAGCAAAGATATTTATAGTGATAAAGATTACTTGTATGTTTTATATGTTTTGTTGTTCTAGTGTGAAGACATGATTATTCAAATACACAATCATGACTAAGAAAAAAACAAACAAAAATAACGGTGCTTTTCAGTAGCTGCGAGCTCCCTTTCTGCTGCCAGAGCAGCTATTACTGCCATTTTTACCAGCTTCCTTCCCACATCCTAGAAGGAAAGTGTTGTGGTTTGGATTTGGAATGTCCCCAAAATCTCATGTGATAAGCAACACAGCCAGGTGCAGCTGGGGCATGGCTGGAGGAAGTGTGTCACTGGAGGTGTGGCCTTGGGGACCACATCTGCCCCTGGCCGCTTTCTGCCTCTCTTGCTCTCTCTATGATTCCTGGTTGCCATGAGCTGAACTCAGCCTTTAGTCCTCCACCAGGCCCTGAGGCCCTTCCCCAACAGCCTCTGCCTCAGAGCCAGCCAGCCTTGAACTGAAACCTCCAAAACCATGAGCCAAAGAAACCTTTCTTCCTCTAAGTTGTGCTTGTCTGGTATTTTGGTCACAGCCACAGAAAAGCTGACTGAAACAGAAAGCATGAGCTGAATTCACGGGAGGCAGAAAGAAGAGTGCACGCAAAGCGCTCGGGTTATCAAGTCCCTTTGATTTGCCCTCAAATCCCAAATCTTCTATTTCCTACTGTGAAACTACAGCTAAGTTCCTTTCTCTGAGCTCAATTTGCCCTTCAGAAAAATAGGAATAATAAGAGTATTTGTTGTAATGAGGATTAAATGACATAACATGTACAACACAATCCTAGCACATACAGTGTTCTTGATGGTTCTTACATGAGACCTGGATCTATGGGCTGCAGTGAGTAGCAAAGACCCAGTGTTTTGTGAGCATTCTCACTGCTACAACCCCAAATACCTGACAGTCACAACTTAGAGGAAGGAAGATTTTTTTGCTCTCGGTTCTAGAGGTTTCAGACCATGTTAGGTCAGGTCACACCTGCAAGCTCAGGGTATGGTGGTGGGAAGCAGAGAGAGAGGGAGAGAGAGAGAGAGAGAGAGAGAGAGAGAGAGAGAGAGAAGGGGATGAGGGACACGTACATAGTTCCCAAGGCCACGGCCCTAAGGTCCTCCATCCTCTAGTCACACTCTACCTGCCTAGTTACCATCCAACAAGTCCATTAACCCATCAATGGATTTACCCACTGCTGAGATTAGAACCCTTATGATTCTGTCATTTCACCTCTGAACATTTCTGTATTGTCAATATATGAGCTCTTCCAGGGGGACCTTCTATAATCAAACCATAACACCCAGTATAACAAAGGCTTAAACAAAACAGAACTTTATTTCTCCTCACTCAGAACCAATATGGTAGTTCTACAAGACTCGGGTTCACTCTAACTTATTATTTTGTCATAATCAACTGGTAGCATCCATCTCCAGTTCCAAGATAGCAGCTCCAACTTCCATGCAACCCACGCCTTGGCACTCAGAAGGTGGGAGGAGGGAGGGTAGTTATTGTGTATTTTTCTGGCTGTGTATTTTTGTGTAACAAATAATAATAATAATAGAACATAGTGACCTAAAACAGCAATTAATCATTTCTCATGGTTCCTGAGGGAAAGAAATTTGGAAAGATGGTTTCTCTCAGGTCCACAATGGGAAGGTTTAAGGGGTGGGGATGGATCAATGGCTGAGGGCGGTGGTCATCATTAAGGTTCCATAACTCACATGTCTGAAGGTTGATGACGACTACCAGCTTGGACCTCAGCTGAAGTTGTTAGCCAGAGCATCATGGAAAGGTTGTAGACTCCCCGTGTGGCTACCTGGGCTTTCTGACCCTGTGACTGCTATGTTGTAAGAGAGAGCTGCCCAAAGAGGATCAAGTAAGAGCTGTATCACCCTTTAGTGACGGCCTCAGAAATCACAGAGCATCACTTCTGCTATGCACAAACCTGCCCACATTCCAGAGAAGGTCACAAGCCACACCTTTCAGTGGTGGAAGTGTCAAAGTCACAGTATCAGAAGATCATGTGGGATGGAAGATTGTAGGGGTCATTCCTGGACAATACGATTTGAGATGATTATCCTGTGATTAATATAGCAATTTTATGTTAGTAGCAATGTGCTCACTACTTTCAGCAGATATTTCAGTGTTATGATATGCTAGGCACCAATCTAGATTCTAGGGTTACATTGGTAAACAAAACCAAGTGTCCCTGTGGGGTGTGATTGGTACACACCTGTAATTCCAGTACTTGGGAGGCTGAGACAAGAAGATCGCGGGTTCAAAGCCAGCCTTAGCAACTTAGTGATACCCTCAACGAATTAGAAAGACTGTTTCAAATAAAACAAAACAAAATTTTTAAAGGGCTGAGGGGGTAGCTCAGAAGTAGAATGCCCCTGGGTTCAATCTCTAGTACCAAAAAAAATAATAATAATAAAACAAAACAAATAGAAAACAACAACAATGACAGCAAAAAAACCAAGTACCTGTCTTCATCAGAATTGTATTCTGGTGAAGGAGACAGAGAAACAAGACAAATACATAATATACCATCATGTAGTGACAGCTGTGAAGAAATTAAAGAATACAGAAAATGAGTTGGATGTGGTGGCACCTGCCTATAATCCCAGTACTTGAGAGGCTGAGACAGGAGGATATCAGGTTTGAGGCCAGCCTCAGCAATGTAGTGAGAACTCTCAGCAACCTAGTGAGGCCCTGTTTCCAAATAAAAAATAAAATAGGGCTGGGGGTGTAGTTTGGAGGTAGAATGCCCCTGGGTTCAATCTCTAGACTATCCATACACACACACACACACACACACACACACACACAGAAAATGACAGCACATGGATGTTAGACAGTGTGGTGAACATGGCTTTTCTAAGGAGTGACATGGAACAGAGGCCTCAGTGGTTAGAAGGACTGGCCATGCAAGAGCCGAGAGAAAAGGATCCTAGGCAAAGGGAAGTGTCTAAGTAAAGATCTGAAGTGGGTGCACCTGATTTGTCCACAGGGCAGCAGTAAACACACGTGAGCGCTGCAGAAAGATCTGGAAGTAGGAGTCAGCTCCTACCAATGGGAACTGGAGGCCAAGATGAGTCTGGATTCTATTACAGGCTATTTATTGAAACAGCAAGAGTGATGAAGCACATACGATTATAAATACAATTGTGTGTAGGGTGCTGGGGATTGAACCCAGGGGCATTCTACCTCTGTTCTACACCCCAGCACTATTTATTGAAACAGGATCTCACTAAGTTGCTGAGGCTGGCTGCGAACCTGTGATCCTCCTATTTCAACCTCCCAAGTACTGGGATTACAAGAATGTGCCACCACACTCAGCTTAATATAAATATTTTTTAGAGGCTCCTTCTGACCACTGTGTGAAGAACACATTATACAAAAGGGTAAGAGTCAAAGTATAGGTTACTCCCAGAGTCCATGAAAAGGGGAAAACAGTCTGAAAATGAAAGCGACCGTGAATTTGGGGAGAAGTAACCAGATTTGGAATCCATTGGGAGGGCCGCGGTACCCACGGATGGGGTGCCTCTTGGGTTTGCATCTCTGCCTTGCACTGCCCAGCACGTCACCACTAGAGGCAGTAGAGTGCGGCGGTTCACGTGCACCACCCCACCACTAGAGGCAGTAGAGTGCGGCGGTTCACGTGCACCACCCCACCCGGGGCAGAAACCCAGGGTCGAAGCAAAACGTGTGAGGCGCCCCAGCAGTGACCTTGAACTGCCCCCCCCAGGCCAAGGGCAGAACTAGCCACGAGCTAGCAGGGGGGGATTGAGCTTCTCAGAGGAGGAGAGAAAAAGGAAGCAGGCAGGCGGGTGGGCCAGAAGTGTTGAACGTTATTCATACAATAGCAGAGGCACAAAGGAACCGGGCACTGCGCAGCAGAGCGCAACAGCCCTGAAGCAATCAGGCCTGGCAATTCCCTCAGAACCTGGCCTTTGCTGCGTTTATGCCAGGCACCCGCTGGGCACTCCCTACGCACCACGGACCACAGAAAGGATGTGGTCGACTGGGCGGCGCTGCCGCTCGCTAGCTGACCGCTATTCATGGTCACGCCGCTGACTGCCACTCTTGAAACAGGCTTCAATTTTACTGCAAACACAATTAGGACACGCCAACGTAAATGCTTTACCACCACAAAAATAGATCTTACCTCCCACTGGATGCCTTTATGCACTAAATTTGTGGCTAACAGACGCACGAACAAAGTTCCAGGAAAAGTCAATAGACTGGAGTTAGCCCTACCAGCCAAGACCGAACGAACCTACACTTTCATTCTTGGCAGGCAACCTTGGTCCATTTGCCCCTTCCTTCTCATTTCATTATAACCTCTCTATATTTATATATTTAAATATAGTTGTGCAGAATATATAATATATATTCTTTTCTTTTCAAAAACCCAATCTCAATTGGTCCAAAAGGCATTTTTCTTACTATTTTTTCTCTCGCTTCCCTTCCCCCTTATTTTTATATTTAAGTCAAATTGAGAATAAAAGTTTGAAATTACATTCTTTTCCAAATTCATACAATTGTACCTTGCCCCTTGGGAATGTCTACTTTTCCTTCTCCAGATTCCCCCCCCCCCGAGTGTTTATTTATTTAAAGTGGTAACAGAAGCCGGGCGTGGCGGCGAGAGCTTGTAATCCCAGTACTTGGGAGGCTGAGACCAGAGGATCCGGGTTCGCAGCCAGTCTCA